>DVQM01000246.1:0-20608 GCA_018231645.1 Heliconius ricini | reverse complement strand
TTATTAGGAATATTGTTAGGAAAAATAGCAACGACTCCTTATATATTCTTAATAAGAAATAAAAATAATTCCTAAATAACAGGACGGGTAGACACAACTTAGTGTTAAGACACTCCGTTTCTGATTTCCAATTTTTGCTGCTGTGGAAATTGTTGTGCAACGCGGCGTTTTGTCATGTTGCCAGAGCGGGAAAACGAAACTTGAACCCACCGTCTTTGGTGCCGCTGCGCCACGATGGTTAAAAGGTAAAAATATGCCTATCTTTGATAATAAAATAAGTCCTTTGTTCATGTAGGCGTTTCCAAGCAACGAATTAATAATGAAATGTCAGTAAAGTCAGCATGAAATTCAGCGATAACTCTTCAGAGTTATCGCTGAATTTCCCAGTGCTAAAAAACTAAACAATCCAAACATCAATATTCCAGCACAAACAAAACGACCTAAGTTAAAACAATAGAAACGTTTACATTACCAAACAATCGACGTACTAGCTCGAACTAGCCTGACCTCGCGGTCAACGAACCCCTGACCTACATATCGATCGCTGCAGTTGCAAATCGATGCTCTTATAGGCCGTCGAAGTAGTGGCACAGCGTCTGCAACCGTCAGTTGTAGATTCGATTTCCACTCGTGAGAAATAAGTATTTTTAGTCTTCGTTTCGTTAATAAGATAAAGTTAAATTCTGCAACGCAAATAGAAATATCTCAAAATTTGGTCACGGGAAACCGAGTATCCTAGGTAAACTAGGTTCCTACTGTATGCTCTGGTATCTAGTATCTAACGTTATACAGCGTGAATGTTTTTTTTGTGTCTTATATCCTGTATCAGATACGAAAATCTCATATGTTGTTGAAGGTAGTGGTTGCATAGCGACACCTGATTTATTATTATTAGGTCAAATTACCGGCTCGAAGGACCAATCGATAACCTATTTTGTTTTTATTAGCTGTAAGAAAATATATCGTTTTTATTGTATTGGTGAAGTAAAATTATTTCGATATGTTGTGTATATTAATTTTTTTAAAATGTTTTCTACTTTTGGCATGAGGAAAAGGAAAAAAAAAATCTCGGGTTCACAGTCAGACTTTATTGAAATGATGATATCATTTCAACTAAGTCTGTAAACGCGATGGTTATAGATTCAATTTCCACCCAGGGAATTTTGATTTCTTCGCTTTGATATGATGATAGTAACAAACGTCGTTGAGCTTTGCACTCAACACGCAATATATCGAAAATTTGACTGTACGTAGGGAACGCAGTATCTTAGCCCTAGATTCTTCTCTGCCTAACCTGTAATTTTTTTTCGTCGTGTCCTTCATAGGATGCAGAAAAAAGAAAAGAAAAAAACAGTAAAATAATTATATGTTTGCCAATATGGCAGACCGACAAATACAAATTCAGAAATATTACAGATATTTAATTTTTTTTAACTTTTTAATAAATGCGCTCGAAGAAATACAAATAATTTTGAAAATTTTCTATTTCAAGAATTAATTCAAAAAGAAATTTTGTTACTTTATTACAACTAATACTCTCAAAGCTGTTGATAGAAACTAAATTTCAATTAACACTTCAATTAATTATAATTCGTTTATTATTTTAGATAAAGTACTCATTTCAAGTAACATTAAGTCCAAAAAAAATCTTAGGATTATAGTTTCAGCTGAAATCAAAACTATAGTCAAATTAACTAGATTTAGAAAGTTGAATTTTGGCGTAAAGGTTGGTTGGAGAGTGAATGGACTAAGAGAAAAATTATCAGATTTTCTAAACGGAAAAAATATTATTTTTAAAATCGATGCCGTTGTGACACAGGGGGACAAGTGCGTCACTATAGATGCGACCGTTGTGGATTCGATTTCACTCGGGGGAATTAAATATTTATTATTTTCATTTCTTTGCTCTTGGTAAAGAGCAGCAGTTCCGCCACTCAACACGCAAAGCCTCGATTGCTTCGTATAGTTTTTATCTAGATTTCATTAGATCTTCTAGTCTATCTGTCTAGCCTACCTTGCAAAGTGCGGGAAAAACAAATTAAAAAAAAGCCTTAAAGGCCACGAAAACAAAGTTTTGTGTGTGGACTAGTTTTTATTTAAGGTCTAGTATTGATTTTGTCTTGACAAAATTGTACACTCACGTACATATCATATTGACTTTTTTTTAATTCAGTACTTTAGTCTGTGCGTCCTCTGTCAGCCACTCTAACGGAAGTGTGTTACACTTATAGATAACCATTGTTTCTTAATAATTAGATCATCTTGATGTCGACAGCGCGATAACTGATCATACCAGGTCATCGGGCTAAGAGATTCTCTGCGTATTATAGATTCTAGAAAAATAAGCCTCTGTAAGAGTTAGTTGCTAAGATGACGTTTTTTTTTATTTTTAAAATGTGTTTTTATTTATTTTGGTTCGCATTGTATCCCGTATATAGCAAGCGTGGGTACAGGGATCATCATTTTAGGACACTCTGTTGAATGAACACCAGTTCCATTTATCTGTTAATATGACATTTACAAGTTTAGCCACAAGCGGAAAATCCGCTGCTTCACGACGGTTTCAACGATATATATACCTTACACACTCGCTCTTACAAAAATAGATTCTACGGGGAATGTACCGACATAAATAAGATTTCATAATAAATATTGTCATTAGTAATGGAGACAGAATCCATACGGCGACGTCGCGAGTCAATCACGAGTCTCGGGTGCTGTAACTTATGTGGAGATAGTCACAGCTATTTGTTGGTCTGTTAGCTTTGAGACTACGTAACTGTGTTTGCCTAAAATTGTTGCAAATTCTTTTTTGCAGCTTTTTTGCTTCTTGCATAGCAGAATAGGTTAGGGTAGGGTAGGTTGGGCTCTTGGTATGAAATCGAATACTAGTATGGGTACAGGTATGGGTTCGGGTCCATACTAGTCAGAAAAAATAATTATTTACATTTTCTCGTTCTGTTCTAATTCCGTCACTCAACACGAATGTTTCGATAATTAAGCGGCACATGTGGAACGGCTTTCTCTATACGGGAAAAGGAGTTAAGCTATTTTTTCAGTAAAAGATTTAAATATTTTTCACATTTTCTGAAATTTTATTCTACACTTAAATAAGAAAATAAGTTTTTTATAAAAGTTATAAAACTTTCGTCGCGTTGAGGAAGTTGATTTTGAATGGGCACTTGAATTTATATGAGTTTTTCTAAATATAAGTATAGATTAGTTCTTAAGTACTCCAAAATGAGTATCTTAATCTTTTATTCCTCCAAATCTACTTTCCATGAAATTCCTTAGTAAGTGGCAGAACTCTATGCCGCGCTTTCCCTCCATACCAGAGCGAGAAATTAAAAATATTAAATATTTTACTCTCTGGAGTGAGAATCGAACTAACCCCATCCGTCAAGCTTACAGTCGCACACTTGTGCCCCTGCACCACGACGGCCAGCTACTAATTATGTACTTTTCTCTTACTGTTAATCACCGTAAATGATTTGAGTGTGATCTTGCCATTTGCAATTTGGAGACATACGAAGAGTTAAATGGGAAGACACTGTAGAAAAATGGAATCGCAGTGTATTCAGTTTTAATTACATATTGCAATACATAAGAAGATGAGGCCAGCACGCTCGCATGCACTGGTCCCCCTGTACCACGGACTGAGACACTAGCTTGCGACTGTTAACACAATAGGTCGTGTGTTCGATTTCCATTAGACAAAATGAAATATTATTATTTTCTTCCCTGGCTATGGAGAGGAAGCAATGCGCTTCCTTGTGCTTCACAACCCAATACGCAATGCCTATGGAATTCGGCGGAAAGTTGGGAACAGAAGAGTCTTAATGGGAACGGATTGTCTTAATACGAGGTCCTCTCTGCTTACTATGCTATTTTTTTTTTAAATATTTATTCTTTATTTGTACACCACTTATATAAAAGTACAGATTTCCGCTATATGCGGAATACAACGGAAAACAAAATAAACTTCATATTCCAATTTAATAAGTAACTCTTATAACGGCTTAAAAATAGCTGCCGTACAAATATAGCTTCATACTATATTATAATAGTAAATTTAAGCAGGCGAAACCGGGTTTGGGACTAGTATTTCAATAAAAATATCAAGCTTAGTATTATACAGTTTAGTAGCATTCTGTGTAATATGGTAAGAGTCGGGACTCTAAGGATAATCCTAGGACGTGATCTAATGGACTTTTACACGCACTTCGCTTTTGAAGCTTAAACCTCGTTTTATTTATCCTTAACCAGAATAGTTATGATAGCGAAATTTATACAGGAAGAATCTTTTTTGGTAGATTTTCTTTCTTTTAACTAGCTTCACGCTTTATTTGTCATATAATAGGATAAGCAAAGAGATTAGCATCATGATATTCCGCTTTGCTTTCCGCCAAAATTCAAGGCATTGCATGTTGAGCGGAACTCAACGCCGCGTTTGGTCCCGGGTCTCCAACACAATGCCTTAAATAACTTTAAAAAAATAATTATATCAAATTTAGTTAGTTTAGTTCTATTGTTCTGGTAATTGTAAATATATGGCCATAGTGGAGAGTCCACACTCTGTCTTCTTAATAAGAAGACCTTTTAGTTTTTTAGCTACATGTTGTTATATAATATAAAAATAATTAATTAATTTTTAAGGCTCCTGTGGCGCAGGAGCGTGCGACTGGGAATGCCGGTTCTAGCCGGAAAGTGGAGAACGGAGAGTCTGATTTTAGGTTCCTAGGTTCCCCTTTCCTACACTATTGTATGTGATACAACGTGTAACTCATGAAATATATAATTATTTTTATTTTCTGTATATCACGCAAACTAAGTGCCTTAGCTTTGACCGTTGGTACACTGTTACATTGAAACAAATAATGAACTGTCTAAAAAAAAAGAGATTTTCAATTCGAACCTATACTTTTTGAATTATTATTATTAATAATATTAGTATGGATGTGTATATAACATTATAAGCACGTTAGTAAATCAGTATTTCGCATTCCAGACTGCCCTAGTTTCTTTTAGCTAAAAGTTATGGCTCTTTATCGCTTAAGAGACATTTTATTGGTAGTTGAATGGAAAATCGTGTTTTCCTATTTTTTTACTTTTTCTATCTTGTCGTTAGTTCATGTTTTTTTTTTGTTTAAAAAAGAGGTCATCCACCTACTTTAAGTGTGGGTTCATTTTTTAATAGGAATATTTTTATTGGATTGTTATATAGTAGGAGTATGAGGCATTGAGACTTTTTGTTTGTGACAAAGTTGTCAGTTAAAATCGGACTGAATAAATTGTACTTATACAAAATTAAAAAATATGAACATATTTTTTTCTTACTTATTTAGAAAGTTTACCTAAGTGTGGAATAACACTTTAAAAATGTTTGATAATATTATTTCCTTATTTTTATTTTTTCGTCTTCTTCTAGGAAAACTAATTTATGTCACATATTCGCTCTGGTAACAAGACAAAGCGATGCGTTGAAGAACGAGAAATGAGGAACAGAGTGCTTACATTAGTTTGTCTTTCTCTTTCATCTTACCTTTTAAGTAGAGACCATATTAGTAGCTGTTGCGTTTACAACCACCAACCAGTCTAATTATCAATTTTGATTACAGGTAATTTAATTTTCAAATTTTAATCACTTTCTAGTTAAACGCTATCCAAACTATTCAAGATAAGCAAAATTTATGCATTTCATAATAAACTGTGAGGCGACGCGACTCAGCAGTTTGGTGATGAGAGTAATTATTGTCTAACTTTTACTTTAGTTCTTTCATATATTATTGAACACTTATTTCAGTTCAAGTTTCTAATGGAATGCTTACGACGCGAATACTAAAGACAAATAATTCAAAATAAGAAGTTACATGCTTCATTTTTTGAACGTCAAATAATTTACTACCAGTTCACTAAAGTTAATGCCTCAGACCTGAGAAGAATCGGCGCAAGAAACTCAGCGGGACTTATTTTTTTAAAGAAGTAAAAGAAGTTCTTTTAAAGTATATTATGGTTAACAGTTATGCCAGGCTTTGCTTGGTTATTTTTGATTGAACTGAGTGTAAATTAGTTTTAGAGTTTGTCAAATATTAAGTCGTTAAGTTTTTTTTTGTCTGACATCAACAACAACAACAACAAACAAATAATTTGTTCACGTAAGAAAATTCATTAAAAAAAAAGATCTTTCCTAGGTTTATACTTAACCACACATATAACAGAGTAGGCAAAGGAAACCTAGTGTAGATGCTCCGTTTCACACTATCTGATTAATTTTTCAAATATATGTGATCAGTGGCGGAGCTCAACACTGAGTTGTTACGTAAAACGAGATAATGAAAATAATTCCTTTACGCAAATGGGAATTGGATTTGTGTAATAAATTTAAAATTTACTAATATAGTAGAACCTGAGAACTCAACGCCGCACTTTGCCTCGTGAGTGAGAAATACAAATATTATATACATCCCTTCTACGATATTCATTCCTGACCCCCCTTAACGCCCCCCCCACGTCATATCTTGTCTCACATATATTTATGTAGGTATTTATGTATTTGTGTAATTATTTAAACATTCATATTTTACGTTCACTCCCAGTCGTTGTTTATTTATCATACCGTTAAGTGGCTATAAAGTTTGAGTAAAATGCAATTTTAAGGTGTTCAAAGATTTTACAATGAGTCTGAAGAAAATCATTTTACACTCTAAAGTCAATTATTGTTTATGATTTTTTTATTACGTCTGGTTCTGGTTGTTGGTGTAAATAGTGAAATATGTAAATCTATATTAAAAAAATATAACAGTATGTACATATGTAATGTATTCAAATATACTGCAGAAACCACATGTCTTTGATTGCTATATTATTTTTCATATATTTCTATAGGGTTCCGAACATTTTTAAGGAAAAAAGGAACCCTTATAAGATCATTTTGTTGTCCTTTTATCCGTCTGTCTGTCTATTTATCAAGATCTTTATCTCAGGAACAATCGTCGTAGTCTTTCAGTAAAAAATCTGGAAACTGTACATTTGTGGTTAAATCTTAAAATATAATAACCTTAAATCAGAATAAACGGAATCTAAATTAATAGACTAATTCCAATTAACTTTCAATTATGAAATTTAGCAGCTAGCATTTTTAAATAGTGTTCAGGAAAATAACCTTAAAATTATACATATACATTACGCCTTATTAGGGAGAAAAATTGGAGGCTCTGGCTAGGCTAAGTCTGAATTTCAGTAAAAGCTCAAGACCTCCAATTTTATACCATTTTCAATTTGCTCTTATCCGGTTTATTTATGAATTCAACGATAATCCAGAGGTACTAATATGCCTGAACTAAACAACCTGATTTAACTACTTCAAATTGTCTAAACAAATAATCGTCGTGGCGTAGAAGCTTAACTCCTGTAAACGTGACGTAGTTTGTAGGTTCGATTGTCAGCAGTTCTATTTTGTTTTAAGTTCCCATAAGAAAACTAAGTACGCTGTTGAGTAGGCTAACCTAACTACGCAATGTGTCGCAAATTAGGCGGTGCAAGGGTACAAAACATAATTAAAATATTCGCCAAAAACATCTAAGGAACTATAGATATATTATAGAAACTTATTCCCATCTTAAAATAGCTCTAACAGAATTTCCTCCAGATAATTTTCAAGGACGAGTGCCCGTATACAGACACTTTATCCCTTCCTTAATGTCGACAAATCCTTTGATCTTTTTCTATTGAATTCAGACAGTACAGAAGTTTTCGTTTTTAATAATACATTGGGTACCTTTTCACATTATGAGTACGATTTGATTTGTTGACTTTGTGAATTTTTCAGTACCTATCTACTTATAGATATTTATTTAAGATATTGTGAAAGAGTAAGAAATTTAAGTAAAATAATATTGGCATGCTCCGTGGTTTGTCCAAAACTTTTGATTGTGTGCAGCACTCAACATTGGTCATGAAGCGCTTACACTATTACGGCATAAGAGGCCGTGCACTCAATTGGACTCGTGGGTCAATAATCAGCACTGGGGTCCCACAAGGGTCTTGGTCCTTTTCTCTTTTTAATATAATAAATGATTAACCGAAGCTAGTTGTAAAGAAGAAAGATAGTATTGTTGTTTGCTGATGACACTTTTGACGATGGAAACAATGCCTCCACTGTGGAGTGCGGAATACAGCATGCCACACTGTAGGTGACATGATGTTGAGGAAGAGAGAATAAAGTATCAAAATATCTATTGCCAGGTGTAAATCGAACCCAGGACCGTCGCGTTTTATCGCTTCGTCACAACGACCTCAACATATATTATACAATAAAAAAATATTATATACCTAAAAAATCTCAGACGTCTCTATGATTTCTTCAATTACACTCATAAACTGAACGCTGACATCTCGTTAGTTTGTAAACAATAAAATGAAATACGTTCTTTAAATCTGAAAATACCATAATAACAAAATAATAATTGTAGGTATCGCATCGTTAGTTCGTGTATTGATATTACATTGCACATTTATTTCTGGAGCTACTCATTTTTTTTGTATTATTTTGTAATACATTATGCAAATTCATAATTTCTTCAACTTAAACTGACTTGATTATTTTAGGTTATTTTTTATGTAAATGCATTTTCAGTTCAATTCTTTTAACGACAGTTCTATAAAAATAGGATTGTGTGTTATGAAAATAAGAGAGTAGTATGAATTTAGATTAAATTTGTTTGAGCTACTGATATTTTGTTTATTTTGTTTAATAATTACTTTAAACATAATATTATTGTATATAATATTCAGTATAAATAAGCAAACAAGCATTGAATGTAAATATAGAATAACCTTAAAGGGATGAAATAGGGGTTTAATGTTTGCTTGAATTTTTTTTAAATCGGCACCGATTTTTTTTCTCAAATTGGAACTTCTTTTTATTGTGCACGTTTTGTATTGAGCACGTGTTTCATGGTTTTTTAGAATTCATCCCCTAAGAGTTCAAATAAGGGGTTGAAAGTTTTTGAAAAATCTTTGAATCGCCTCCGATATTTATAAAAATTTAAATTCAGACTTTTAAAAACATTTTATTGAACACGTGTTTCGTAGTTTTTTTAGAATGCACCCCTAAGAGTGCAAATAATAAGGCGAAGCTGTGCGCACCCGCTAGTGACAAATAAAAAAATAAAAAAATATATGGTCTAGTTTCAATCTGCACATGCACGTGCCCCCAGTAAACATGCGATATATTGAAGTGAAAGAATATCGATGATCATGCGATATGGTGAAGTTTTGAAAAATATTACAAAAAAGCCAGACCAACTTTACAAGATAAAAAACTTATCTTGTAAAGTTTGAGGCCGTCGTGGCACCGGGGCACAATGGTGTAACTGTAAACGAGACGATTTTGGGTTCGATTCCCACTCCGGGAATGATATATTTATTTTTTCACTACCTTGGTGACATCTGCGGTGACGAGGCACGCGTCGTTGAGTTTCCGCCACCCAATGCACAATAAGAGTGAGAAACAGACTGCTATGCTAAAATTGACTGACGACGCAACCAAAACAAAAACACATGCTGCGAATTAAAACCAAATTTATCAATATTAGATGTAGCCTTATATGTTTAGTAGATACGTAAAAACCAAAGTGTTCGAATAATAAGGAGGATAGCCATAAATACGTATGTTTATTGACGCTGTTGGTCATAAAGACTGTCTATATTTATCCTTTAATATTATGACATTAGGCTACTTTCAAATCGTATTGGGAATAGGTATATTTCGGTAAAAAGGTAATATATTTGATACATCTGTGCATCGTAGGTCGGGAAATCGATTCTCATTTTTTGTAAAAATATTTTTTTTTTGCGTAGATGAGAAGGTGGAGGAAACCTAGGATAAGAGCACACACTGTCCTATTATTTAAAGTTCTACTTTGTTTAGAAATTCTAAAATTTAATAACGCCATCATGAAAATGTTTATTTCAAAGTAATTACGTAAGCATCCAACCTGATTGTGCGGCAAAGGAAATTCTCCAGATACTGCCGCGCCGAGATTCTCACATGCTATGCGTATAATAGAGGAGCCGAGCATATCGGGACTGGGTTATTTCATCGATTTCAAGGTTAAATCTAGCGTATGTTGTTCTATTATAAGTTTCTTCACGTATTTATTATGTAGATAAGTTTAGTTTAGTCACAGGACATTCCATTCTTAACTTATTGCCCAAATTTGTGATAATGAGTGTTGTGTTTCGAAATTTTACGCCGCGCTGTTGCGTGCTAGAGAACGGGAAAATGAAAATAGTTGAATGTCTTGAGTGAGTATCGAAACTACAACAACGAACGTTGTTACTTTGCGCCACAGTGGTTTGGTGGTTTCTTGATAAAAATAACAATATTTTATTAAAGCCTCGTTTAAATCGTAGCGCAGGGGCAGTTGAGTTTCTCAACTTAATACGCAATGCCTCCACAAATCTGGAGAAAGTGGGAAACTGAAGTGATAGAATGCAAATGAAGTGTCTTGACAATAGGTTCCCATGTTTCCTCTGCCTACAATGCTATGTGTAGAATACATTGTAAAGTTAAGAAGAATGTTCATAGACTTTTACCATTACGTAATGTATTTCTGATATAGTGATAGTGATTCATTTTCTCGTCTGGGAGTCGAACGCATAACTCGTCACATTTACAATCGTACGCTTGTGCCCTTGCGGCACGATAAACTTCAAAATTACAGATAAAAGACAAATTGCACACCCTTTTATTGTCTTCATTAAAATAATTTTGCATTTAAGAAATAATTTAAATGTCTGTTCTAACTAATTCGTTCAATTCAATCTTTTGTGCGTTCTTATTATAACGACATCGACATCTGAAGATCTTTATAATTCCTTAGAAATGAATACTTCAAATTGTTGAACCGTAATTTGTGGAGTTGTCTATTGTTAGTTTTTTTGTTAAGGCGTTAATGTGATTAGATAGAACCGTCATTTTATATACATATATACTTCATTAAAGCAGAATTATTTATCCTTTTATTTTATATAAAATTAATAATTTTCGTTACTTTCTTTGTGAGGCCCTTTGATTTTAATAGTGACTGTTTTGGATTCGATTCCCGCTAGTAAACGAACGGAACAGTTAATTGCATTAGTATTGGTATTTATACTTATCGTATACTCAGAATGAAAGTGTTTTGATTAAAACATTAAAAAAAAGCTATAAAAACCTATATGTAAAAATAAGATGCATACATAATAATCTATGTATATTTTTTTTACTTCTGCACGTGAAAAGATAGGCAGAGGGAATGTTGAGACACTTCGTTTCCATTAAGAAAATGTCGTTCTCCACGTTCCACCGAATTCTGGGTGCATTGCCTGATGAGTGCCGTAACTTGTTACTGGAGCGAACAGATAAAAATATTAAATATATCATTTCCTCGAGTGGGAATCGAACTTACAACCTATTGTATTCACAGTCGCATGTCTGTTCTACTGTGTTACTACTGGTCTCTGGTATATATTAAAATATATTTTTTGGATAGTTTCCAAAAATGCCTGAAGTAACAAAAAAAATGAGTTAAGAGTGCATTACTCTTGTATATCAGATATTTGAATCGCTATTTTCAAAATTTAATAGTAAAATTATTTACTTTAAAAAACAAAAATATATATTCAGACTCGAATCGGGTCTTGAGGACAACCCAAATGCAATCAACTCCATTATCAGGGGACAAATTGGCACAAATCCCTCTTTATATTTCATTACAAAGTCAAAGCATAAATTTGTAAAAGTTACAAGCTGACCAATAGGCTATTTATATCTAAATAAGACAAATAAGATAGCGGCGGTTTTTTTAGTCGAACAGGAGGCAATTTAATTACTTTTCTTGTTTGATTTTCTTAAATCATATATAAGGATAAGTTCACATTATAAGATAACCTAACATTGAGACACGTATCCTTCAGATTTAATCTCTACAGAACAGAAGGGTCGTTTCTGACATATTTTCATCAAGGGCGTCAATTCATCACTCAAGTCTATCGAAATCTCAAGGATACATGGCCCTTACACAACGAGACGAATATTGGAAATTAATAGGATAAGTCTTTATAATACAAGAGAAAAACAGATTCGCGATGTATCTAGCATATAGGAAGGTAGGTACTTTTATGTCAAGACACTCCGTGTGATGAGTGGCTAACTTTAACACCGCGCGTAGATAATAGCGATTAAATAAAAATAATGTAACCCTTAAGTAGGAATCGAATAAACAGTCGTCGTTTCTACAAGCAGATGGTTTGTACACATGTGTGTATATAAAATAAAATAGTATCCTTTTATTTATTTAAAAAAATATTTTATTCACGAAATATATACATAGATAAAAATGTTTTAAATAGATTTACACTGTCCAACTTTAGCATAAAAACAAAATTGAAAGCAAAAACAATAAAATTCTGTGAATTTAAGTGTATTTCAAATCAAAGTACTTATTAACAGCAAAAGTTTTTATATAAATCTTAAATCGTAGGACAATGTTCTCAATAATTTTGGACAAACGCATAAACAAAGATACGGCTAGACACAAACAAGTTATGTGATTTTTTTATGTTAAGACACTACGCTCTCCACTTTTCGGCAAATTTTCGAGATTTTGGGTTCTGAGTGGCGCGACGGTACTCATCGTAGCGCTTTGTTTTTTTACCAGAGCGAGAAAATGAAAATATCAATCAACTCATTCAAAGTGGGAATCGAACCAACAAACGTCGCGCTTGTAATCACACGCTTGTGCTACTGCGCCACGTCAGCATATTTATGTTATGTGTACTGACAGTCTTTCAATTTAGACTTAGGGAATGAATTGCCTTAAAACTATGAGTCATTAAAGCTAATTTTCATATTCGTGCACTGCCATCGACGCGCAATTAAAGGTTATAGGTTCGATTTCTGTCCGAAATGTTTTAATTTATACTAATATCATATAACTATTTTTTAATGAGGGTTGCTATATGCTATATAAAATTACGTTAATCGTTTGTTCTGCATAGCTGGGTAGGTAGAGAGAGCTTGGGGTTAAGACACTCCGTTCCCTACTACTTTTGCTGAGAGAAAGGGAGTGTCCCTGCTCTAGATTTTTTCTACATTACCTTGCTATATGCGGGATATGGTTTGAAGCTCAGAAAATATA
Source organism: Heliconius ricini (assembly GCA_018231645.1). Classification (NCBI taxonomy): domain Eukaryota; kingdom Metazoa; phylum Arthropoda; class Insecta; order Lepidoptera; family Nymphalidae; genus Heliconius; species Heliconius ricini. The sequence goes on along the minus strand of DVQM01000246.1, from coordinate 7,424 downwards.
TATGGTACTTTAAATAATTTCTTTAGAAACAAAAACTGCCAAATTGGCCCTTATTTCTTTACATATTGCATTAGATAAACTTAAATTTACTATTGTACATTCACTCGCGTCAGTTTGTAGAATTTTAGTGAAAATTTTTCACTTATACCAGACACTTGTGAAACGGTACGAAATAAACTGACTCAGATATTTTTATGAACATAAAATAAAGAAAATCAGTAGGATTCATGGATAGATTTATAAATATTAAATTTATGTGATTGTTTCCATCATATTTTATAACTTTAGCTTTATTGCTGAGCTCGCCTAGTTTAAAAGAATAATATTTTTGCTCCAAAAATGTTTTGACGCTACCCAGCACTCGTCCAGACTGCGACGCTAATGTCAATGTCGAATTATACACGTGTCTATTGTGAATTTCACTTAATCTATTCTAAGCTGATTAAATATCAGTTTCACGCCGCATCCCGCATATGCAGGGTATGCAGAGAGAACCTAGTGTGAAGACACTCCGACACTCACTAAATGGGGAACCATTTATGAATTTGGCCTTTTTAACCAACTTTTTTTATGTTCCGAATCAAGACACAATCTGTCTTTCTAAATGAATATTGTAAATGTGAGCTGTAAGACAGTCAGTTTAGTAACAATTAATGCAAATAATAATTTGAAATTCCTTAGAACTGATTTAAAAGATTGGTAAATATAATAGTTAAGGTCGTCGGTGCAGTGAGACAGTGCCCATCTGTATACTTGGTGGAATATTTATAATTAGTTAAAAATTTCTTCATATGGACAAAACGCGAGGTTGAGTTCCGCCAACATATAGTATATCCAAAAGTTGGTAGAAAGTGGGAAATATAACTTGGCCTCTTTGCTTAGCAGGTAAAAATGTAAAGATGTTTATTTTTATTTAAAAATAAATGAAATTTGTGTAAACCATTTGTGTAACAGCCAGAAATTTGTGTAAATGAAATTTATTAAAAATCATTAACTAGATTATCTTATCTATCTTATCATAATATTATAAGAAGAAATAAAATAAGATCAGTCGTGGCGCAGGCAAAAAGTGTAACTGTAAAATCGACTTAGTGTCTTCGCTTCTTAGTAGCTTCGCTCCCCACTCGAGGAGATAAAATATGTACTTCAATTTATATTTCCATTTCTTAATAATTTCCATTTCTGCGCTCTGGTGTCGAGGCAAAGCGTGGCGTAGAATTCTGCTACACAACACGCAATGCCTCCGGAGCGGAAAATGGGGAACGAAAATGGGCACGGAATGCATTAATACTAGATACTAGGTTTCCTCTGCCTATCCTGCTACATGGATAGAGCGTGAAGCTAAAAACAGATATAATAAGAAAAAAAAATCCCAATTCATCCTGGGCGTGTCGTCATCTCAGTCTGCAGTCTGTAGACTACTTTATAGAAGTCGGCACTTTGCGAGTCTAAGAAGTTTTACGTAGCGTATTTTAAAGTTTAGTTACTTACAATCTGTTGCGAGCGTTCTGTCTTTCAAGTTTTGTGTTTAATTCTGTAATCTTTTTATTTGATCTCGAATGAATGGTACCGTTAAACGGAGATAATATGTATTGCAATTTGTTTTTTTTATAATTGAAAGTTGTATTTTGGTTGCGTGAACTTTTAAATGTGAAGAAAAATTTCTATGTTTTTTCCGTTTCAGTAGAAATTTCCAGGAATTCTTTTTATTGATTTTATATAATCAAAAGCTTATCAAATTTAAAATTTTTTAATCCAGAATTTTCGCAGTCAGTTGTCTATCAGTCAATCATTCACTTAAAAATAAAGGAAACGGGAATAGTGATTTATACTTATTTAGAAAACGTATAAAACTTTAAACGTAGCGGGACTCGAACCCGCGCCTCCTGGAATTCGACCTGGTCGGTTCCTGGTCGGTTTCCAGGAGGAGTCGAGTCCCGCTAAGTTCAAATTTTTATACGTTTTCTAAAAAGTATTTTTCTTTCCTAAGTGTAGAATAACACTTTGAATAAAATGTTTAAAAATAGTGATAGTGATGATTTCTATCTATCCCATCATAAAGTTTAAATACATGAAAAATAATATAATGATCCCCATTATTATTTTCTCCGTTAATTATCGTTAATTTGTAGCATATAATGTGGGTTGAAAATATAATAAAATTATATAACGAATTATATGTCTCAACACGCAATGCCTCCAGAATTCGGCAGAAAGTGGGAAACCGCTGTGTGTGCGGGATGCAGCGTGAAGCTGATTTATTTATTTTATTTATTTATAACTAAGCATAGTGATTCAATTTCTTGAGGCCAGTCGTGGCGCAGGGGCCCAAATTGTGACTGTAAAATCAATCGGTTGTAATTCGGTCCCCAGTCGCGGAAATTAAATATTTACTTACATTTATATTTTGATTTGTCGCTCTGGTGTCAAGACAAAGGGCGGCGTTGAGTTCCTCTACTCAACACGCAATGCCTCCAGAATTCGGCGGAAAGTGGGGCACGGAGTGTCTTAACACTAGGTTTCCCCTACTGCACCCTGCTGTGTGCGGGATACAGAGTGAATCTGATTGATATAACTAAGTTTTACAATAGCGAAATTGTTTTACCAATACATAATTTTAATTCGTGATTAATTATATGGCAGTTTTGTCTTTAAAAGATGTGCCTTCCCTGCACCTTATGACTGAAGCTTGTCTTATATAATAAATTTAGGGCATTTAGAGCTGCTAGTGTACTACGCGACTGTACTGTTGTGAATTCGATTCCTATTTGAAGAAATGAAATATTTAATATTTTGATTTCCTCGCTCTGGTAACAAAGCTATGTTGAGTTCCGCCATTCAACACGCAATGCCTCCAGAAGTCCATAAAAAATCCTTGACAGAAATCATTACAATGTTATATGATAAGCTGTAATGTATAATCAAATATAAAAATAAATCAAATTTGATGTAACAGGCCTAAGTCAGTGTATTTGTTATCATAGATACATCATATGTCATAGATTGATAAAATCAGAGCAGACGCTACTGAATAGAGGCTATAAGCGAAGTTTTAGTATGGGGCGAGTATTAGCGGCTATTCCATAATAAGTATTTTTTATTTTTTAGTATTTATTTTATCTTTTTTTCAATTATTTTATTTATTTTTTTTTATTTATTTTATTAAAGTTAAAGTAATACAATATTTATTTAGCTTTAGTGAGTTAATCAATATAAATATTTATGTATAAAATAAAATGCTAATGATCCTTCTGATGATTTTTTTATACTATAATCTATAATTGTAGATGTGTTTTTATATTGACACTAGCGGGCCCGCGCGGCTTCGCCTATAATAATTAATAATTTCATAAATATAATTATGAAATTATTTTTAGTTTTGTTAGATTAATAGGAAATTTAAGTTTAAATAAACAAAGGAAGCCAGCATTTACTGAGTAATTAAAATGAACAAAAATAAAAAGTAAACCTAATCAAAGAAAATAAAAAAAAAATGTTAGATAAAGCATCCATCTTTATATTTTATGTAGAATTATATTTGAAATCTTTTACACTACATTCATCACCGTTTTAAAAAGAAAACAGAAGAACATTTTAAAATCAAATATCTTAAAGACAATAAATTCTAAATCGCTGTCACTGAGACTGAACGATGCACATACAAATACTGGTGTGGAAAGGCTTTACGCGTGACAGACAAGGCTGCAACGTCCCCCTATATTGGAATGTTCGGTCCATTTTCTCAAGATGTATTTTAAATTTATTTATTTTTGCTTATTAAACTTCCATTTGTCAAGTTTGAGTGATTTCCGTTGAGAAATTTTATTTTTAAGGGAAAAGAATTAGGAAATGGACAGTCCATATCCTTAATACTTTAGTTTTCCTATGTTAAATGAAGGAAACAGCGGGAAGTTTAAAATTAAAACTAGAACTAAAACCATGAATGGTGAAAGGCGGAGAAGGAATTGTCTTTATTTCAGATTATATCTAAGCTCACTTACTTAACAGACATACTTTAATGTGCCGAAAAAAGCTGCATTATTTTGCATGTATTAATATCTAAAAAATATTATATTTGCTATATATTTATATTTCAAAACAACCGACAAGCACTTTCATCTCTATGTAGATTCGTAATGGATTACAATCCTCACTCCAATAGTCTCCGATGTTCCTGTCCAAATACTAGCCCACACTCCTGACCTATATCGAAAACCTAGTTTTTTCACTTTGCTTATTATTCCTCATATGCTTTACGTAATCTTCAATCTGCTGGTAATAAATCAGTTAGAGAATATTACATTCTAATAAAATTATAATTTCAGCAACATGGGCAAATGAATTATTTATATTTATTTCCTCGTTCTGATTTCGAAACTAACCGCGGCGTTAATCTCTGCCACTCAAGGCGGAATACCACGAAACTAAGACAATTTTTAAAATATTGCAAAATTTAAATAATTGAAACCCTCTGCTTACCCTCTATATTGAGAAAAGAATAAATATAAAAATACTAAAATTATTTTAAGTTACACGGTGTTTACGATCTATTCAAGTAGCAATGAAAGCACGGAGGCTCCATTAAAATGACTCAAAAGGATTTGGTGAATTCCAACGACCTCTGCCTATTGTTATTTTCGTAATGACACCCAACAATACGCTTAGATTGTATTTGCTGTATAATAAATGAATGTATAATTTAGTTATACGTATATTGTATAATACATAATGTATAAAAATATTTTTGGCGAAAGGCTCCAAGAGGCGTGGGTGTCGAATTCTGCTAGAATAAATGAATTATACTTTTTTCTTTAATATTTTAAAAAAGAAGTAAAGACTCTTCTTTTTTTGGGTTGAATACAGTGTGTGGGCGACGGGTTGTGTGTGGGCTCGATCCCCGCTCGAAGACATGAAATTCAATAATCTTCGTTCTAGTGTTGAGGAAAAGCGCAGCGTTGAGTTCTGACAATCAACACGCAATGCCATCAGAATTAGGCAGAAAGGAAGGTACTCTAATAGGCCACTCTTCGTGTCTTAAGACTAGGTCCGCAGGTTCCCTCTGCCAATCCTGCTATGTGTGGGATACAACGTGAAGCTAAAAATAAATATTATTATACGCAACATGTCAGGCACTCGGGCTGAGCACTATGCAAACATGTACAAACATGTAAAACAAAACAGACACCGCGACCTACTTACCTGACCCACATGCCACCTGGACCAGGATCACGTCTAGATTATTAAGAAGGCTTAGAAAACTTTTGTTTATGATTTTTTTTAAGAAAATTATCATAAGATTTTTTATCTACATTATATTCATTTATTAGGAAGCAGAAAATATCGGTTTTGTGTTAAGACTCTCCTTATACCATTTTCCGCCCATTGCAGTTTATGTATTTAGTATATAATAAGTAAATAGTGTAAAAAGAGTTAGAAAAAAAATATCTTGCTGAAAACGGCGTTGAGTTTCGGCACACAACATGCAATATATCAATTTACAATTTAGCTTAAAGTGAAAAGAGTAGTGAATTGACACTACATTTTCTCCATATACCTATAAAAAATATCTAAAAGAGTTTATATTATTTAGATTATAGACATTCTACACCCAGTCGTATCACTGTGGAGTCACCGCGGTTCCATTGTCTTAGTTTAGTGCATATACAAAACATTGTTTAAATAACTAACGAGGCTGGGCTATTTCGAGCTGGAATAGTTAGTACTTCACACGAGTTCAGCATAAGTTTTAATAATGGTCTACCCAATTAAAGAAATACTTATATAATTTTGAAATTAATTAATGTAGATTCGCGCTGTTTCCCGCAAAAAGTAGGGTAGGTAGAGGGAATTTAGGGTTAAGACACTCAATTCTTCACGCACAGCCCAAATTTCGAAGAATTACGTGTTGAGAAGTGGAACTCAACGCTGCGCATTGTCTTCTTACCAAAGTGAAGAAATGGAAATGATTCACTCTTACTAGTGGAACTCGAACCCACAACCATTGCGTTTACAACCACATTTTCGACCGCTGCGCCATAACAACTATATAAAAAAATAAATAAAGAATATTTGCCAAAATTTAATTATTGAAACTCAGATACATTTTTGCTATTTATATACTTAGATACGCAGTGTGTCACAAATATATACAATGTCTCGAAAACTGGGCGGAAAGTGGAAAACGGAGAGTCCACATAAGGTTCCCTCTTTATACTCTGCAATATAACCTATATGCGATGACGATAAAAAATATTTTAAGGGTCTTACTTTCTTACTACCTTGCAACAAAAACAGAATATTGTATTATATTTTTATCAAACTATCAATATATTCAAACAAGCAAAACGTGCTCAACCATAAAAACCGGAAGTAAACAAAACGAAACGATTAAATCCAACCAACCTTCACTAGAGAATTTCATTAATACGGAACTCTATGTAAATCTTAAAAAATGCAGAGCTTAGGCCCGCGGCCTTGGAGCCCAACCATGGCTTCAGGTGGGGTCTTCATTAAAATACGCCCTAAAAACCCGGATCCAAGGCTGAACGGGTCGAGTGGTGGATGCTGTGCATTTTACTATTGGAACCTTTTGCCTTAACAAGCTTTCTGAGTGTATTGGTGATAAAAAATTGTTTCTTTTTTTATCATTTTGTATTTTTTTCATCTTCTTTTTTTCATTCATTTTGTTGCCACGCTTGTACCCGCCACGACTGGCCTTTATTTACGTAAGTAAATAAAGGTAGCTAACTTAAAACCAACTAGAAACCACATTTGTTTATATATTATTAACATAATTATTCGCTTTATAAGTTACAAAGGCAGATTGTAGAGCTATGGATTAAAGTTTCTTCACATATTTTATACTAGTTGTCACTCTCTACTTTATCGGTGTGGATTTTTACAGGTGAAATGGAAAATCTTGTTATTTTTTACTCTACACATTCGACATGGCAAATTTCAATATTAGAATTTCAGTACTTTCGTTTGCGTATCTTCTGCCAGTCACTTAGTAACGGGAGAGATTTTTTTAATATAATATAGGTTATGTGAATGTGAGAAGTAGTTCTAAGAACAGAATATTAATACAATTTGCCATAAAAATAATTGTAGGAAAATTTACAACCTGGGAACACAGTGTTAAGATATCCGCTCACCATTAAGATAATTACATTTTCTCCCTTTCTGAATTCTTGAGGCACTGCGTGTTGAGCTGCGGAACTTAACGCCATTCTTTGTCTTGTTACCAGAGGAAGAGATAAAAGTAACCCACAATCATTGCGATTACGCTTGTGCTCCTATACAGCCTCAAATTAATTAGAAAATAATTATTTAAATTTTATTTATAAAGAAACTTTCGAAATATTTTCATCACAATTATTTATTTTGGTTGTGTTTTAATTATTTATGTTAACGATAACGATATA
>DVQM01000245.1:0-20663 GCA_018231645.1 Heliconius ricini | reverse complement strand
GTGTCTTAACACTAGGTTCCCTCTGCCTACCCTGCTGTGTGCGGGAAACAGCGTGCAGCTAATTTATTTATTTTTATTTTATAAACTAATATTTCGTTAAATAAATATATAAACCTTTATACGGTTTCTTTAATTTACTTATCTACTTAGAAGAATAGTAGGCGAAAACGCTTTTAACTTTAAATTCTAATTCAGTTCATGTATATTTTATTTCAAAGCTACAAAATAAAATAAAACTACAGAAATATTATATATATTTACTGCTATAGGTACTAATACTCGGTATAACACGCCTCATATTTTCATATCATCATAGATAATAATCTAGTATAATACGAAAATATGAAGTGTATTTTATAATCTTAGTGATGTTTGTTAATGTATGTACTATTTACTCAATAAGCATACATGCGTAAGCGTCGTTTACGTACTATGAGTAGAAAAGTGGTGGTCTGATCGTATACACAATGAACGCAATCATTCGGGCTAAAGTTCAACGCTCGCATCAATCATCCAATAAACTTGAATAAACTCTGCCGTATGTGTACAACAATGTGTCACAGGTTCGAAGTCCTATATCAGTAAATATTTGTTTTTCGCTCATTTATTTATTATTTTAAATTCGCTTTGTTAATGTTACTTTGAAATCCTATACACACTTTATGTTACACGCTGTACCACGCACACACAACAGAGTACGTAGAGTGAACTTAGTGCTGAAGCACTCCGTTCCACACATTCTGCCAAATTTTATAAATGTTGCAGCGACGTGGCGGATCTTAACGCCATGATTTGGATAAGTACAGTACGGTCGACGAACTTTTGTCATTGTTCACTATAAATAAAACATGTACAATAAAAAAAAATGTACGTAATTTGCATTGTTAATTTCTTTATATTACTTAAATTCATTTCCGACGTGTTGCCGAATTTAATAGTCTCTAAGTGTAAATTGCAAAATATATGACAGTGACACTAGGTAATGGGGTCTTACAAATGTGGCCACTTGGGCAAATTACAACGGAGGGTTTAAAAAATAATCAAATGTAAGTTAGTATGCAACGTCATTTATGGATGTGCTCTAATAACATTACGAATGAGGTCAAGTAATGTTATTGACTGAAATATCATCAGCTGGCACGAATCATGTATGAATAAATATAGAATAAACGTAAACGCTATCTTGAAGGTCACTCGTACATCTGGTCATCTTTGAAATTATAACGTTAGACCGAAACAATCGATTTTTTAGCACTTGAACATTTACCGATATAAAACTGTAAATATATTGATATTCTGTATTAGATATATATGTTAGTGCGGCATGCGGTATAGTTGGCGGAGGCATGACCAATGGGAGCCGTACTTGAATATTAAGTGCGAGTTAACCGAGTTAAGGGGTGTAAAGTACTTGCTCATCTCGTGTACGTAAAACGATCGTTGTTGTATGGTCATTTTGGTCATTATAAATTTTATCAATAGCACAACACAAACAATATTTTCATGTTCCCAAAAATTTAAAGCGAATTTTGGTCAGGAGAAAAAATGTTGTAATTATAAAAAAATTAATGTTGTAGATTTTCATTGGTCTACACACTTTCGCTAATAAAAAATATAATATCCATTTTTTATGATCTCGAACAAATGATAGTGGGTTATTAACAAAACTATAAAAATATTTACCTGAGTTGGATCTCTAAGTAAGTCTTCTGTGTGCACCACAATACCTAAGATATCGGAGCTGATAGCGCTTTGTACTGCTGCTGGTATCGAGAGGCATCGTGGATCACGATATGGTTGATATTTTTCGGAAATTCCCTAAGAAATATATTTAAAATTGTATAACAAACATTGAAATTGTATAACATACATTATAGGTCGTGGCGCAGGGACACAAGCCTGTGACTGTAAACACGATCGTGGGTTCGATTCCAACTTGGGGATTGGAAATATTTAATATTTTCTTTTCTTCGTTGGAAGTGTGCTAACACTAGTTTTCCTTTGCCTACCATGCTATATGCGGGATACTGCGTGAATCTATAAAAAAAAACTTACCACTGTTAAAAACATAACGGGGTACTTGTTCTGTTTATATCGAACCATAGTGCAAATATCTGGGTTGAAACAGGACAGAACCACGCGTCGCTCTCCTGCGTGCTTTAGAACTACATCTAATACCTGCATATAAAGAAATTAGTATGAACACACACTGAATCCATGCAATGCTAAGTGGGCTAAGTTGATCTTTCTCTACTTATAATTACAAATAAAGAATCAATATTTTTTTAAGTTTCAATATTTTATATGTTAATATAATTTATAGTGCTTGTTTGCAATTAATATATTTTTTTAATCAAACTAAAACATTAAAAACTAGTTGAGGGAACTTTAAAAACTAGATAAACCTTTAAAAATACATTCTCCACTTTTGCCTAATTTCAAAGTATTTTATATTAAATGATGAAGCTTTATGGGAGTTTACAGCTAAATAATATTTAAGTAAGCTTCTGATAAATTTAAAATATATTTTTTTATCTTGATTTACTTTATTTAAAAATAATTTTAAAAAAAGGCCAGTCGGCCAGGCCAGTCGTGGCACAGTGGCACAAAGTGTGACTGTAAAACCGATTGGTTGTGCCTCCAAATTCGGCAGGAAGTGGGGAATGGAGTATCTTAACACTAGGTTCCCCCTGTCTACCCTGATGTGTGCAGGATATAGCGTGAAGCTAATTTATTTAAAAGATAATAAATAATAAAACAATTTAGAAAATTCTTAAGTAGCTTTGGAGTTTTTGTTGCAATTGCCTTAAGAAAAGGTTTAAACTTACCTTGTCAACATATGTGTTCATATCAAAAGGGTTGTTAAGTTCAAAGGTTCCATCATTCAATTCCATAGTCCATTTTAACTCTACATTAAATCCCACATGTTCATCTAACTTCTTGAAAGCCTCTTCTAAAGTAGGAAATGGCTGATGCTCTTCTAAATCTTCATCAAAAAATAGGATTTCATGATTCCTACCCTCCACTAAATGGTAAACCTGTAAAGATATTTTATCATATATTCATATTATTTATTATAAATGAATTAAGATGTTTGGTAATCTGAATCTATTATTTTGAATGAATGTAAATAGTTGACTTTATGAAATTTTAAATAATAATGCAACATATAATCTATAATAGTTACAACCATTTTATTGTAAATCTATAAGAAAAGACCTTGGTGTAAAAAAACTGTATATAAATATAATTAATGAATGATTTGATGAAGTAACTAATTATACACAATTGCATTTACAGGAAAGCTAGGTCACATGATACCTTAAGTTTCTGCAGATGCTCCAAGGTCAAGTCTTTCACTGGTAATTCTAGCATTTCACTGAAATCAACTTCCTTTTTTCTTTTCATAGATATACAAACATGAAAATCATGATAAATAACAGGTATCATGTCTTTACTAAGTTGCACATCAAATTCCAGCATGTCTGCCCCACTGGCAGCTGCCTTTTTAAGGGAAGCTATTGTGTTTTCACGAATGGCATTTCCCCTGAAATTTTTAAATATTTTAGCAACACTACGTAACAAGTGTGTGCTGCAAAATTTTTGCATTTATATAATCTACTCCCCCTAAACAGATAAACCTTTAGAGATGAAATTTGTGGTTATGTTTAAATGGGCTCCTGGATAATTTAAAAACATAATAGGACCCAGCAGATAGTATTGCAGTCAGTGTATTCTATAGAAGACCAGCTAGACTATAATGAAACAAGAAGAAGCATGTGAGCAAAAGTTATTTACTTTAAAGTAAGATAATATTGTGTTACTTAATGTGTTTTATTAACTTACTCTTTTGTTTTAAAACTAGCACCTAATCCTCTGTGACCAACTTCTAGTCCTGTCCATGATGGATCCCAATATTTTGCATAAGAAATACCCAAATTACACAAGTTTTCTTCCATTGGATGAATAATAAGATATTCAAAATTAATTGTGCCAAGTGGGCGGTGTTTAACATTGCAAGTTACCGGTAATTCTAATGCACCTTCTGATGGCTTAAACATATTTGGTAAAACATAAGTATATCCTATGTGACAAGGAGGATCTTCAACAGAAGCGCGAGTGCTGTATGTATAAAAGTCAATAAGATAGGCAAGATTTTTGGGATTGGAGGTGAAGACATTTACTAATAATACATCATTTTCTTTATATTCTCTTCCAAATTGTTCTTGAGGGTGCAAATTACAAATAGCTGGATCATTATCAAGTGATGCAACTTCTACAAATGAACCTGCTGGAACTTCAACATCCATAGTATCTGTACTTAGAGATGCATCTTCATGAGGTTCTGTTCCAAATGTTAACTTCACAGGAGTGACTTTTATATTAATAAGTCGTCCAACCAAGCGACTCTTTAATTTTAAAGGATTATTAATAAATTTAAATTGAAGAAGACTTTGGGAGGTGAGCCAACCCCTAGAAATATAATGTTTACCCCCAAATTCACCAAAAGTATCAGTAACAGGATGTAGCATATTTTCCTTGATAACTCTTGGGTTTATATTAGTTTCCCAATGACGAATAATAATTTCACTATTTTCATTACATGAGCATATGGCATAGCGGTAGTATATGTCAGAAGTGTTGGGAATAAGAATAGACTTGCTCCACAAGTTGGTCTCACCTACATGCTCAAGAGCAATAGCTCTTTTGTAATCCCATTCACCTAATTCTGCTATATTTCCTGAAAGAATCACTTTTTCCTTGGCACCAATAGTTGGCACGGATACGCTAAACATCCATTCTTGTGATAAAATTTCAGGTTCCTGGGGCATTTGTTTTTCAGACATTGTTCGAGAAGTTTTAATTTTTACCTTCTTATCTTCTTTTAAAAAAAACCAACGTTGCATAATCTACTACGTGTAACACAATTTTTTTATCAAAATAAATAATTAAAAAACGAAGAATAACAAAATTAATATGTAAAAAAGTAGTATGAATTTTATTTACGTACAGATAAAAATAAACACGGATAAAAATAAACACTTTTGAAATTAAAAGACATTTTAAAGATAATTTAATTTAAATTTGAAGCGGCGTTTCGAATAATTTATTAGTAATTCGTATCACTTCGTTAGTATCCGTAAGTAGTTTAACTTTAGTGTTTTGAGGGCTTTTGACTTGAGGTTGACTTTTGTTTATTGAAATTTGAAAGTAAATTTCAACTGTTCTCTACATTATGGTTTTTAGGCGTGTGTATCTCCTGATATAACAATTTCGTACATTTTTTATTAAATTTAAATAGTTTATACTTTAACTGGATAATACTTATCTAAACATTTTATTCTTAACGGTGTAGACAAAGGGAAAGAAGTGCCAAACGCTACGTCTCTACATAATTTTTTCTCCACTATCATCAACCTCTTTATACTTCCGAGGAGTGCTCGAATCTTCTATCCCTACTGAACATACGTCCAAAATATACAACTTCATTCATTTATTGTGAGCCTACTCTGTTTTTTTTTTCATTTTTATCAAATACCAGAACATTTGTGTTACTCGCAATCAGGCTTAGATCATTATTTTCACACCCTTTTCTCTGTAATAATGAAATATTTATTATATTATACAAATATTTATTTTATTTACATTTACTAATAACTATTAGCAGTTAATATAAATATTTAATGTAATTCTTATATCCATTAAAACAAATGCAAAAATAATAACAGAGTTCAGTGGAATAAGCGCAATATCATGTATCTGACCATTAATGGGCGCAGATTTGCGAGTAACAAGTTCTGGGTTATGATTTGAAAGAAACGAAGAAGAGATGGAATGTGATATCAGTGTAAATGGAAAGGTACTATAACAAACTAATTAATTTGTATGTCTAGAAAGTATATTAAGAGGGTGAGAAAGCAATATGACAGCACGAAGAAGAACGTGCCCAGATGGTTTGGGCACATCAAGAGAATTAGTCATGAAAGAATAGTAAAAAAGATTTATGAAGACATGACATAATATGTAGGTAAGTATATAATGGTATCAAAACAATTTTAAATGATTCTCGAGTAATTTTATAGAGAATATATTTAATTATAAAAAATCTAACGTCGTTATGATAGTTAAAAGCCCGTTCGGGGATTTTGATATATTTTGATTAAAGTAAAATTAACTGACAAACGTACATTAAGTAATTTTTAAAATATTCGCAGGTTACTCAAACGCCATACTCTGGACAATGCGGAGGCGTCCCCAACACACTTGATTTCAGTACCTCTCTAGCCGACTCCCGCCACCGTAGTCCCGGCCAGTTGCAGTTGAGAAGCACCGTGATGTTTAAATAGGTATTCGGAAGCCCTAAATCTACCAGTCTGTGAGTACCACAAAAACTTCTCGTCCATCGTCTGTTCCCACTTGGACGAATTTTCACACGGATTTTTGATACAGGATTTCTTCTTGTGTAAAGGAAGACACATACGTAAAAAATGTCTTTATAAAAATATTTTTAAATAATAATTACTTATAATTTATTATTTTCGGTATAATATATTATTTTTATGGTCACCCTAATCTCCTTTATTTAAAATAAAAAAAAGCTTATAATTATGAGTTTGGCATAAAATAAAATGATCTGCACACGATTCTTATTTTGAATAAATAAATAATTCGTTCATTTGTTAAAATATAATAAAACTTTTTTAATTGTTAATCTGAAACATACATAAGCGATAGACATGTATTATGTACTATGTCCGGAGCTTTACAATCTAATTATTTGTAGTTATTATAAAATTACAACCCTTGTTATCTCATTATGTTTATTATTAATTATGAAAATAACAAATTTAAATAAAACACTAAAATAACAAATATAACTTTTTTATTTGAACTGTTTTAGTATAAAGTCTATATGGTAATAATTTACAGTATTTACAAAACTTAACTATTTACATTTTATATTAAGCAGTCTTAAAAGGTTGTAATTAGATTGTATATGTTTATAAGATCTCTAAAATCGATTAAAATTCCTTTTACATTTTTACTATACACATATACAACTAATCAAAATGGACAATTGACGCCAGGATGTAAAAATGAACAATTATCACCTTGACGACATGAGCCCTTTCGTTGAAAATAAATACAGACAGCTTTACGTACTCCCCCACCACGCCCACCCCGTCCTCTTTGGGGGCCTTCCCAGTTGCCACTTACTTTACCTCTCCAATGTCCTCCAGCGCCACGGCCCCGCATAGCACCACGGAAATTTCCAGGTCCAGGAAAACCATCAGGGCCAGGCGGACCTGGCATATTATAGTCAACAGGGAACATATTGGGTTGCATATTAAATCCATCCGGTGGCACAGGAGGAAACATAGGATTGGGATTACCAAACATTTCTGGTCCCATCATCATATTATCTGGCGGACCCATTATTCCAGGAGGCATATTAGCCGGGGGCATAGGTACCGGAGGCATGCCCGGTGCTGCTATGGGACCAGGCATGCCATTAGGCATCATAGGAGGAACTGCGCCATTTTGCCATTCACCAGGTATTATGGGCGGTCCCTGGAATCCTGGGACACCAGGGAATTGTGAGGCCGGGAAATTATTAGGAAACTGTGTCATATTTGAGGGAAACATCGTAGGTACATTCATACTGTTGCTAGTTGTAGGCGGTGCATTACCTTTTGGCTCTGGCCATGGCATCGTTCTAAAATCGCTAATGTTATCTTGATTTCCAGTAACATCTTCTAATGGTATAATTTGTGGTTCTGCGTAAGTATGAGTCTCAACGTCTGGTTCATGAGGAGAATCAGGAATCATAGATTTATGGAAATATAGAGGCTGTAAGGTGCCTTTCTGACGAATTGCTTGGGTATCTTTTTCTGTACTAGATTTACCATATTCTATTTTCACTTGTCCTCCACCATCAACAAGTATTAAAGGCCGCCAGCTTGTCCGTTCTTCCATAATGTCATCGTTACTGAGATTTCTTGCTTTTTGGAATGCTTCTCTCTCGTGTATTCTTTCAAGATGTTTCATATCCGTGAAAGTTTTAGTAACATTTACTCTTTCAGTTTCATCAAGTTCGAAGTATTGAATTTCTTCTAATTCAGAATCTGGTTTCCATCTGATATTTTTCTTGGGACCTTTTCGTTTATGATAACAAAGTACTCCTTTTAAACCGTTTACTGTTAAAGTGTGTGGTTCAGAAGTGTCCATCTCTTCTTCAGGTTTGACTTCATTAGATATAGTTTTTTCAGCGTTTTCATTGATATCAGGTTGCTTATCATTGGATTTATCTTTATTATCTTCTTCGTCTAAGGTATCTTGATAAAATCTAGGGGGCACTGATTTACTTTCACTGTTGGGACTAGATGCGCTAGTAGGAGTCTGTGGAGGAGATCCATCACTTTGAGCATCTTTAGATCCGCTAGTACGCCGCTTTCTTTTTTTAGGTTCCTTTTTATTTGTTGCAGATGCATTAAGAGCATCCATAAACATATCACTCTCTTGAAGTACCATCGCTGAAACAAAAAAAAAAATAATAATAACGATTTAGAATCTAGCTATGGATAAAAAAATATAAAATCTGAGTATAAATCTAAAATGAATAACGACGGGCTAAACATTATAATAATTTTCACCAAACCATTACCGCCAACAATTTAATACTGATATGTTAACTTTGCAAATTGTTTAATAACGCACATAAGTACGACAAATAAACAATATTAAATCGAATTATCCCTTGTGAATAGAAATGATTTACATTTTATATATGCGCACTCGAAATATCACAATTATCATAATGGTTCTAGTATTGTAATAATCAATTAATAGTATGATATATTGTGCCACGTCGGCATTTGTTTGTAAGATACACTTTTGTGATATTTTAACTTCGACAGATATTTACGCAAGGACCCCGAACCTTGGACGACGAAGAGAGCCCACACCGACGCAAGACAATTATAAAGTCAACTTTACATATTTAGCAGTAGAAGAAAAACAAAAATGTTTTAAATTAAGTTTCCTCTTGTAAGATATTCCACAATTTTACACACTAATACATTATTAGTATACTGATCTAATTTTTTTTTACATTTTGATCACATTTATAATTTTAGATTTTATTTAGATGATGTATAAGAATTTACAAGTTAATCAGTAGCGTAAATCTTGATTATACGACGTAT
The DNA here is from genome assembly GCA_018231645.1 of Heliconius ricini. Lineage (NCBI taxonomy): Eukaryota > Metazoa > Arthropoda > Insecta > Lepidoptera > Nymphalidae > Heliconius > Heliconius ricini. The sequence goes on along the minus strand of DVQM01000245.1, from coordinate 11,457 downwards.
TAACTCCATTCAAAAGCTAAACAAATTAATATAAAAGTAATAATAACAATAATCTGATAATTTAAATATAGTTTAAGAGCCTGGAAGTCCTTTTTATCATTTTACTTGGCTGGTACTCTGGGAAATATACGTAAGGGCGAACGTTTTAATAAATATTGAGACAAGTCGTGTGGCAGAATCGTAAGCGTGCGACTGTAAACGCGACAGGTTGCGAGTTAGATTCCCACTCGACGAAATCATTTTTTTTGCCATAGTACTCAAGCAAAGCGCAGTGTAGAGTTCCACCACACACACACATGCAATGCCAACAAGAATTCGGCGGAAAATGAGGAACGGAAGTGTCTTAATAAGAACGGAAAAAAACACAACTCTGATAGAAATAAACCAAACAAACAAAATCTGGTCTAAGCGTTAAAATATTATAACTGTCCATACACAAATCCGCTTTTAATAAGACTGTAAACTAACAGTCGCAGCGCAGCAGCACAACGTCGGACTGTAAACGCGACGGTCGTCTGATCGATTCCCACTAGTGATGAAATTACTTTCATTTTTTCGCTCCTTATAATATGACAAAGTGCGGCGTAGAGTACCGCCATTTAACAGACAGACTCGTAAAATTATGCAGAAAGTGACGATTGGGGGCTAATAATACTAGGCTCCTTATAAGTACCCCGCTGTACGCGTGATACAGCGTAACGCTAAAAAAATCTTTCAAAAATGCATGTTAAATGGTATGAAAAAATAGTACGAGTTTATATAACATAATTCAGCGTATTTAATACGGGGTCTAAAAGCTATATTAAAAAGAAATGCAGTAGTAAGAATTCTTCAGTATAAATACACTCATTATAGTCCATCTTAACGTCTACGAGAACGAGAAGTTCAATTTATTTAATTACCGATTAGTCAATGTCGGAAGTATTAATTTAGCGGCAAGCTAAAACAATTCGCACGCATACTTTTAATTTATTATGCAATGAAAAAAATTCAATAATCTATGTTGTTATTACGTAAACGATATATATCACGGACAAAAAACAAATTGTTCGTATATTTAAAATTTTTAGTGTCACACAAATATATACATTTGTTTCAACTACTAAAAGGTAATGCATTTTATAAATGGAATTATTTTCGTATCGATATACAATAACGTAAAAATCTAGAAAACCGCTAGTACTAGCGCTACACGAATATCTACAGTAGATAAGGAATTAACATAATTATTGAAATATTTATACTTAAACCTGTGCATTAACTACTCAATTGTTTTTATCCTTTTTTATTTATTTATACCATAGCAACCTTCAGAAGCTGCAATATAGAATTTAAATATGCCAAGTAGCATCCTAAATTTATTATTAAAAATAAAAAATAATTGAATTATGCATTATTAATGTTCAGTACCTACCTGTTATTGTCAAAATAATATATATTTCACAAACATGATTTATAAATTTAAAAAAAAGCGTTTATAAGGATAACTTTAAAATACGTACTACGTAAATTATAAGAGTTAATTTTGTTAATACCATCACCGAGAATGTCACGCAAAAATTTCTTTATTTAAAAAAATGTTCTTTCCTTTGTATTTTTATCAAACGCATGCGATACTTTTGTACAAGAATAGGTAATATAAGAAGAAAATAGTATGTAACGAATAATTTTTGATGTCTACTGCTGAAAAGTTCGTTTTTAAATCATGTATTAGTCAGTAACGTACTTTTAAATCTCCATGTTTAAACTTTAAATTCGTTAATAGATTGATGTATTATTGGTATTTATCTAAGAATTGGCTGGAATTTAAAGGTATTGTGTATTTTATAAAGTAATACACATCTTGTATGTCAATTTAAATACCAAATTTGTATCATATGCATCTTAAAAGCTATTTCTTAATTTAACGAGTCATTTACTGAATGCCATCATTTTTTTAAATTCATTGTTAAAATTTATCATACAGCATTTTGGAATGACTATTTTTTATCTGATTCATCATAAATAAATATTTATTACTACCTTAATTAAAAGAAACCTCTAACCATGGAAAAGTTAAATAGAATTACATCATTTATAGAAGAAATATATACTAAATTATATAATTCTTTCATTATTTTGGATTTTCAAAAATTAACCAATTTTGAGAAACTCCTACAGATTTTTTTTAAGTACAAGGAATTTGAATATATTGCTTAAAAAACATTAAAAGTTTAAGGGATATCATGAAATTCTTAAAAATATGATACTGAACATTCCCAAATGTGCAAGTCATATATTTTTATAGTATATTTATATAATCATTCAGTTTAGACTTTTATTATAGAATTGTTTTATTAGAAATATTTCTTAATTTATATGAAATGCGAGCCAAATGACTGATTTAATTGTTAATCAGTGGTTTCTTTTTAGGTTCTCTTACTTTTAACTCTATATATTTTAAATTTAAAATTGTAGCAAATGTTGATTTTGTTTGACAAATTGCAATAATTTGCAAAGTTCATGCAAATAGTATTTTGGTACACAGTAATTTGAGCATGTATAAATGAACTACCAGAAACAGAGTACCATAAATGTTAAATATAATGAATAATTTTATTCTCCAGTTATCACTTCAATATTCCATGTCCTTTGTGTTCCATGGTGCTCCACCGCATGGCTGGTAAGTACATCGCAAGAGAAAGTCTTTAAACAGATTAAGGTTTATCATCAATAAGATTTTTTTTATCAAATTTAACCTTTATTAGAAATAAATACTTTACAAGTAATTTCTGAACAAATATAAGACCCGTCAAGTTATTCATTTTAGACTTACCACACTTGAAATCGTAAATATTTTTTTTATGTATGTTTGATTGCAAAACAAGACGCATTTCCTTGTGTCCTGTAAACAAAAAATATATTAGTATGAAAGTAATAAATAAACAATTAAAATTATACTCACGTTTGTGCTTGGGTGGAATTAATTTAATTGCACCCGGTTTGTCTATTTCCAATAATGTTTTTGGTTTCTTTTCTGGGGGTGTTTCATTGTGAACAGGCGACGGTCTTTTCGGTATTGAAACAGTAGGGGGTATAGCAGGAGGCGGTTTTTTGTTTAAAAGTGCAGCTCTTGATGGTGGTGGTTTTATCTCTTCTGCTAACCCATGATTTCTAAATTTCGAATGGAATGTTTTAACAGTTTTCGGTTTAGGCTCATCAGGTTTCCTTATCTCTATGGATATGGAAGGTTTCTCTTTTTTTAGATCACTTAATTTGGGAATTTTTCCAAGTTTCTGTATTGGTGTTTGGGATTTACTGTCACTTTTTTCAGATGCAGACTTACTCTCTCTTTCTCTACTTCTGTCCTTATCTGAGCTCTGTTTTTGACTACTCTTTCCATCCTTCCCCTTGCTACTACTACCATTACTAGATGATGCACTTGATTTCCTACTAGAAGTAGAGCTACTACTACTTTTAGATTTAGAACTGTGAGAAGAATGTCGATCCTTATCTTTATATTTATCTTTACTGCTATGTTTACTAGAACTTTCCTTATGACTACTGCTTTTTCCTTTATCACTAGATTTACTCGAAGAACTAGAGTGCCTTGAAGAGCTAGATGATTTGGAAGAACTAGAACTTTCTTTACTGCTGCTACTCTTATCCTGGGACTTATCCCTATTTTTACTTTTATGTTTTTCTCGGTTTTTCTCTTTTTCAGAATCGTCTTCTGCTTTATTGTCAACTTCAACCTGTGATAGTATTTGCTTACCATTTTTCAATGTTATTTTTAAAACAGGCAAAGTGTCATTTTCATTGCTAGGAGCATCGTTTTCCTCAATATTAATATTCTCTGAGCTACTACCATCATTTTCTAACTTGACATCTTTGTTATCATTTTCAATTATGGAAGACTTTTCTAAATCATTTGAAGGTTTTTCTGCTTCAATATCGGTAACATCATTTTTACTAATTTCACATTTAATGTCAGATTGGAAATCTAAAATAACTTCTGGTATATCTGCTACTGATATTGGTGTAACTTGTTCTCCTTTAAGTGCTTTTAACCATTGTTCAACAAGTTTAGAAGCTAAAGCTCTAATTGCTAAAATGAAAGAAAAAAACTTTTTTAAAAAACATAAGTAAATAACCACATTACTGAATAACAATTATGATAGAATCATAAATAATATGTAATAATGGTTATTATAATTAGGTATATAAATAAGTTAATTGACACTTACCAAAGTGGCTTCCATCCTTTGACAATTCTTTTACTAACTTTGGACAATTATTTGTCTTTAATCTTTCTACATCAACTGGACATAACAATAACAACTCCAACAGTTCTCTTACAAGTGGCCAATTTTTAGCTACTATACTTTCTGTAAGCCACATGTGTACTAATCTCCAACCACCTGATCCCATGAATAGTCCTAGTAATTCAGTTTCAGTACATTTTAAAATTTGTATATATATACACTTAGATACTAGCTTTTTTGAGAATTTTGTCATTAAGCTGAAAGAAGAAATACAAAAATTGTTAACACCTTAAATAATTTTCATTATTGTTATTTTTAGTTATATTTAGAAATACAATGGAGATGACTGACTGGTAGTAATAATACATACTTTGCTAGCCTATGAACTTCATCATTGCTCTTGATGCCCCCACTTGGTGATAAAAGCACACTAAGGCATTTTAAAAGCTGAATAGGGTCGATTCGGGGCTGTAACAGATAATGATATTGCTTGTAATAAATATAAATTGTCGTATCATTTTACATGGTCCAATGTTTATAACATTGTTATAATGTCAAGACATACTATTATTAGCTTCACTTGTGTATATGTAAAGACTATCTGTACCCACTTCTCATCACCTTCAGATATCAATATAATATATATGTTAAGCGTACTATAAAAAATATTGCATAGAAATTATGTTGGGTACAATTTTTATAAAACTTGATTTCCTATTAATAATTTTCAACTTCTATACAATATATAAAAAATAAGATCTTGCTTTAAAAGTGCTAGTTTCAAAATATATGATCAAAGTCCAACTATTGCGCCATTTAAGAAGCAATATGGCGACTTTATATTTAGTTCACGAAACATTTACACAAGTTTCAGACAATCATAAAAACCAATTTTAATAAGCCTTAACTATTTATGATATAAAAAAAATCAATATTCCGATATCAAACATGCAGTTGACAAACTTCGTTACTATGAAACAAAGAACCGCCACGTATTCAACGTATTTATAGCAAGATTAAGAAGAAAGAAAGTTAAGTGTAATATTATAAATAAGTCCTAAAAGAATGTTAAAAAACTTACCATGCTTTACGTTTTGAACGTTAAAATCAATAAAGGTGTAAGAGACGTGTCGCACTCATGTGCCACGCCTTTCTTCAAGCATTACAAAATGGCGGCTCATTATATAGTTTGTGATAAAAATATTTCCAGTTCTTTCACAGAACTTAGCACAATATAAAGAAGTTTGTTAAGTTTTAATTCTTACACTAATATTTTTTTAAATATATTGTCACTAAATAATTTTCCTAATAATTGGTTGATGCAATATCATGAATAATACAATCTTTTCGAACCTATATTGCTTTTTCGAAAAATTGTGAAATAGATAATATTCAATTCATATATTTTATATACGAATACAACACAGTCATATCCTAAGTCGAGACCAGCGATAGAAGACCTATATTAATATCCACCCCTGTATTAGAAGCTAATCCAAGTACGCGGCTTTCTAACAGCGAGTCAAATTGATAAATGTAAAAATGAATCCCGAGTTCGAGTGTCGACGCTCCACGAAGTCATAAGCGGAATTGTGAACGAAGTAAATGACAACGAATGAACAGCACCGTTTGTCGAATGGCCATAGACAATTTAGTACCAACTTGTTAAAATTTGCGTAAACCTGAACCTAATATTAAAATACTTTCAGTCCCCATTTTCCACCAAACTTTGAAGACATTTCTTCCTTTCCTTCACTCGCTACAGCGAAGACATCTCGCCGCAATATGTCCGTGTAAAAATTTTATTTGAATTTTACTGGCAAAAAATTTTGTATTCGATAGAAATATGATTAGTAATTACATATCTATCTAGTATGTGAGCACGGCATAGGCATACATGAGTATTTCCACAGGAATTTCGGAATAAAAGTCTATATATTGCTCCATGATCTCCCAGACAAAAAAATACTAGTTTTTTAAAATTATGAGGTTTTATGGTTTTTCGAGTGTGTACTTCGAAATTACCTTAAAAATAAAGAAAACAACTTGAGGCCGTGAGAGAATTTGCTCTTTTCATCACTTTTGAACACTTACTCTGAATATTTTTATTATATGATACAGTTAAAATCTAATAGATTTAAAATGAAGTTCATAAACATAGACAGTAAAATATTACTTAACAATTTTCTATATTCACTATTAGAAAAATAATTAAATTTATAGCGAAACCACGTGAACACAACGAGTAGCAACTCGCAGCGTGATGTCATTAGCGAGGTTGCTTGTTGTCGCGGAGGCCATACACTTCTGCTCAAACTAAAACAGATTCTTTTAGTTTGAGCTGAGCAGTTTTTGCATATCTGTATGCAATCATAAGATTATGATACATAAAAGATAAACACCAGGCACAGAGTAACCAAGTAATAAAATACGGTAATATGTACAATATAGATGGTTTTATATTTAAAGTTGGCAGCATTAATGTAACTTAGTCTAAAAAGGTCTCTCCACTCCATTTTACGCTAATAAAAGTACACGATAGGGTTCTTAACTGGCAACTTTTTACGTGATTTTATCTAATTTTCGATTTATTGGCGTTTGTCACTACTGTCACTCATTTGATCATTAATGTCTCATGTCAGTCATGAGTATAGTGTACTGAAATTACTATATGTTCAGTGTTTTTTTTGTCATTATTAATCAAGCATTTTAATTTAAAAATGTGGGGAGATTCTTTGTTGATAGTATTTATTTCTATATGTACAGCTTTCTTAGGAGAAGGTTGTTAGCTTTATTTTTATAACCTTCTCTTATAGACGATTTAGATCATTATTTTAATAAAGTCTGTAAAATGATACATCTAAGTTTTTATTCGCAGGTTTGACATGGATATTGGTATATAGGACGGAAAAGTACCAGAAATTAAAGGTTGAAGTAGAACGGCAAAGTAAAAAATGTAGGTGTTATTGTATTCTATTTAAGTATCAAGATCAGCGTTCACACTTGACTTTTACATAACTGCCATAGTATATTAATTTCGCATTATGTATATTAGATATGTTATAAGTTTAAGGTTGTGTTGTGCTTTAAGGATCTAAGATCACTATTATAAAAACTCATTTGGACGCTTTTTGTGTAATGATAAATAACCTTTGATGGGTGCTTTGCTGTTCTTATATTTCAAATGGACAACATATAAGCAAAACAAAAAAACCCAATTATTAATACACAGCAGCCGGCCGGTACACAGCAGGGTAGGCAGAAGAAACTTAGTGTTAAGACACTCTGTTTCCCACTATCCGCCTAGTTCTGGAGGCATTGCAGGTTGAGTGGCGGAACTCAACGCCGCGCTTTGCCTCTACACCAGCGTGAAGAAATGAAAACAAATGTAAATAAATATTTTATTTCCTTGAGTGGGAATCAAACATACAATGATTTTATGTCACACTTTGTGCCCCTATGCCATGACTAGCCTCTGAACTGGACCAAACCCAATTGCAGTAATTATAATAATATATCCAATAAAATTCACACCATCAAGATAAATCTTAGAACATACTTATTAAAATTTGTTCATTGGTTAAACAGTTACACAAGAACATAGGAATGTATGTACATACATTCCCATTCCTGTTGTACTCCATCTGGTAAATAAGGCACTGCTATATTAAAACACACATTAGAAAATTCTTTAAATTTGCCTATGTAATTTTTAGTAGAAAAACGTAAAGAAGCTCATGGAGATTCTTTGGATAAACAGCATAAGAAGAAAATTGAACGAGAAGAAGAAAGATTGAAGAATAACAATAGAGATTTGTCTTTAGTAAAAATGAAATCTATGTTTGCCATTGGTTTTGCATTTACTGCACTCCTAAGCATGTTTAACAGTATGTTAGTATGTTTATATAATGACTTATAATAATGAATATATTTGTTGTATTACAGTATACTTAATATTTGTTTTTTTGTAGATTTGATGGCAGAGTAGTTGCTAAACTGCCTTTCCATCCTATTTCATGGATTCAAGGACTAAGTCATAGGAATTTACCTGGAGATGATTATTCAGACTGTTCCTTTATATTTCTATATATATTGTGTACTATGAGCATAAGGTAACACAAATATATAATAATTTATTTAATAATAAACAATTTTACCATTATAAAATTTTTAATTAATTATTAATTAAATTAAAAATTCTTTATTTTTTGCAGGCAGAACATACAAAAATTATTGGGATTTGCACCATCACGTGCAGCTTCTAAACAAGGTGGAGCATTATTTGCTGCTCCTCCAGCGCAATTCAAATAGTCTTGACACTTTTTCATTGTCAATATTTTAATAATTTATTTAATGACTATTTATTTTTGGTTGTCTTTAAAATAAAACAATATCTTTATGTCTAATTTTTATTGCTATTGTTCAGCTTTGTATCTAATACATATTTAATATACATTAAACTCTATTAAAGGTTCATCAACTAATAAACGATCAAATCCAAACCTTGTTAAATCAACTGTGGAATATTGGCAATCTATAATTAATTCAGCAACTGCTTTACCAATACCTGGCGAGTGAAAAACTCCTGCAAAAATAATATAACTCATGAAATTCTTATCTTAAGAATGTATATTAGTATGTATTAGTGGCTATTCGTAAATTATGTCACAAGAGTGAGACAAGAGGCGAGGCAGAGCTTATGAGGTTTTATGGTAATTTGTTAAATCGAAATTTGTGTAAATAACAACAATTTCCAAAATATTCGTTTAATGTTATGATACCATTTATTTCTGGATGGCTTTACAAGATCTCAAAATTTTTTCACTCCCAGTCAGTTGTGTGCAAGACACAAATTAAGAGTCATAAAGACAAAATATTTTTATGTAAAACTAGATATTAACTAAAAATTTGGAATTTATACCTTGTCTACCAAATCCTGTAACAAAAATTAAATTAGTGTGATAGGGATGTGGTCCTAATATGCCAGTCTCATCGTAGGTATTACAATCAATATATTCAGTGTCTAATATTCTAATCTGCAAAAAAGACAGAAATAATTTAGGGTATTGCTATTTTAATGCCAACTAGTTTCTTCTCTAATAACATTATATTTATTATTTTTAATTATTATTTATTTTTAATTCAAAAAATAAATTCTACCTCCTTATGACAATTTGGAAATCTGTTGTACAAACTGCTGTTAAAGATTTCACTATCTAAAACACTTGATTCTTTCTGCAGAGATGGAATTAGTCCAGATATTAAGTTACTATGTAAGCCATTTCTTCTCAACCATAAACCACTTGTATCCATTATGAAAGGACTACTGAGACCCACAGATATTTTATTGTCAGTATTTGCTATTGAGTAAATATTATATTCTCTAAAAAGGAAAAAAAAATGTTAAAAGCTAGAATTGTAACATTTATTACAAAAGGCAGCTAGTTATCTTTACTCTATACAAACTAACCTCTTTTCAATTGGTAAAGGGACTGTTAATAAGCCTCCACCACTACCTATGTTTGCAAATTTAGCTATATGTGAAGATTCTGAACCTCCTGCTACAACACAGGATGCAAACTTTAACCCAATTTCTTCACCCTCTGTATTTTTGTAATATAATCTTGTTATTCTTTCATATGACCCTGGAGTAACACCTTCCATAAGAAAATCACGTTGAATTTCCATTTCGAACCCAGTTACTTCTGCATTCAAATATATTACACCTTGTTCTTGTGTTTTCTGAATTAATCCTCTAAGTAATGCTTGTGCATCAAAAACACCCACAGTTTCTGAGCTTAAACATCCTAAATGATAAATAAAAATGTGTATAAAATATAAATGCAAATAACTATAGTAAATTTCTTTAATGGTAGTAACAGAAAGACTTACCTAATTTAATATCAGATGTATTTATCCATGGATATTTATTATTAATTTCATCAACTGTTAATAATCTATTATTTATACCATATTCTCTTTGTAGGGCAATGTTATGCTCTAATTTATCAGCATATTTGTCACTAGCTAGTAGCAAGGAGCCATGTGGATGAAATTTTATATCAACATTTGCTTTGAAGTGATTTTTAATATTCCTTAAAAATTCTGCACTATATTTTGAAAGTAATATATTTTCAGGCAAAGAATAATGTTGAGAAATAACTCCGTGTGAAAATGTATTTTGAGAGTTTACATTCTAAAAATTAATATTTCAATTTTATTAATACATTATAGATAGTAGGAATTAATAAAGGTTTTTTTTTAAGATTTAAAGTCTTTAATATAAAACAACTTACTGCTATATTTTTTTCTAAAACTACAACAGAGAGACCGTCACCTGCTCTAGTTTTGAGCCAATGAGCTACTGATAAACCTAAAAAACCACCACCAATTACTACAACATCAGCGTGTTCTGGGTACCTAAAAGGTTTTTCTTTAAAACCTGATTTTATTTCTTCACTAATTAAATTCCATGTTCTTGTGATTGGGTTGTTATACTTAGCATAAGTACGGCTACATGAGGTTTTTCTCAATAGACTTAAAACTGTATGGTTCCGAAGTAAAAAGGTAATCATATTCAGAAATATATATAAATTTTAAGATGTATTAATTTTTATATTCGGTCGGTTAGTGGTCATTACAGCAAGAATTTAACGAGTTAACTTTATTAATAGTTACAATATTTATTATCAAAACTTATTATGTACACCAGTTTATCAAGGAAATTCGAAGATTATATTTTTAAATATTGAATGTCAAAATCCAAACCGAATGACAAATAGGTGTTCTGTCAGTTTTGTTTCATATTTTATGACTTTTCGGCGTGCCAGTTGAGCTCATTTTACTTCGCTTATGTCACGTGAAATGAAAAAGACATAATGAAGAATGGCCTGAAAAACTACTGTTAAGACACTGTGTTCCTATTAAGATATTTTCGTCCCCAGCCACCAGGGGCCACCAGGTACCAAGTAAATTGGCAATTACATAGTCTAGTATAAGCGAATTGACGGGTGAAATTTTGATAGGATGATATACAGGTGGATACATTATTGTATTAGGCTTTTATAAAGTATTTAAAACTGTAGTTTCATTTAAAGTGGGGTTTGCAAAATCACTATATACTAGAATAAACTATGTTCATTCCTTCTTTTTTATTATTAGAAGAACAACAATACATATAACATCTAAAAAACCAAAAAGGTTTGTAATGATG
>DVQM01000244.1:0-20674 GCA_018231645.1 Heliconius ricini | reverse complement strand
GTTCCCTCTGCCTACCCTGCTGTGTGCGGGATACAGCGTGAAGCTAATAAAAAAATGTTTTATAGTAAAGAAATATAAATTTTAAAGAAATATAATATTTTTTTCATACAACATGTTAAATTAGATTGAAAATAATAATCTTTAAGTGTAATTATAAAAAAATATAATAATATAATGTAATATATTCCATAATATTTTTTTAGCTTCACGCTGTATCCTGGGAACCTAGTGTTGAGCTACTCCCATTAGACATTGTTGTTCCCAACTTTCCGCCGAATTTCCGAAATATTGCGTGTTGAGTAGCAGAACTCAACTCACGTTTTGCTTTATTACCAAAGCGAGACTCTAAATTGCCGCTATCTCGCTACGTTCTAAATTCACATATCACATTTCTAAAAAAAAATTTTGAAAATTTCAATTTATTTATATGCTTATATATTATTTATAAAAGGACTTAAACAGGCTTAATGTGATTTTACAAATACACAACTCTGTAAAAAAATAGAATAATATTTATACAAAATTAGCCAAATTTATTTAATATAATATAATAAAAATACTTTATTTACGGAGCGCCAAGGCTACAGATTTAAATATCCGAGGCCTTTGACGCTCCGTTCTCTGTAGCTACCCTGGTGGAAAAAGCGTGAACCTAAAAATCAAGGATAAAGAAAATAAAAAAATATATATATACTTACATGAACAAATTCTGCCGGGATACAAAGTATTAACACTAAGATCAGCAAAGCCTTCTAAGCAACTGCAGGTATAAGTGCCGCGAAGATTAAAACACATCGCGTGTTCTGAACAGTCATGGAATTGCCTGCTAGTACATTCGTCGAAATCTATAAAAAAATATTAAGGTAAGCACCGCAAGTCACTTGCGCATTTTTTAAAGATGGCAACTCCTCGTGATACCAAAAATATTACAGATTTAGAATGTGAAATGTTTATATATTTTTTACAGTTATTATTGTAAGATTGACGTACCGCTGACATTTAGTCTATCCATTAATTCTTCTGCTGCGTGTACTTCCGTTCCTCCAAGACTGTAATTATTGTTTCGCAAATATTTCTCGATAACTTCTTTAAGTCTACTTTCATGTGCATTGTCGGACAACTGAAAATTTTAAATATTAGAAGAAGTTAAATATAATACGATGTAATAAGATTTGTTTCACTTTCAAACTCTATTCTTTGCGGGATAGTAAGAGAGAACGGAGCGACAAACGCTACGACACTGTGAAATGGATCGAAGCTACAAATTAGCTTCTCAAGTGATTGTATTCAATATAAGCTTATTGTTATTTTTTAGTCAATAACTTACTGTAAGTATAAATTACGCAACCCATTTTCTATATTTTTAAAATATTATGGCCCTAGGGTTGATAGATTTAAATATAAAAAAATAGAAAGAAAATATTTCTTTGTACCTGCACATAAAAGTCATTAATGACACCCGTATATGGTTCACCTCGAGGTGGGTTTATTTGAATGGGATAGAATCCACTTATATGCACTCCATGATATACATCTCGCAAATCTGACTGCATTACCATTCTGTTAATTCCTTCATGACTGGCAGCAGCTAAGCTATGATATTCTTTAGTGGAGTTATTGGAAAGGCTGGAGTGGAATTTAAGACGCTCTTTACCTTGAGATCCAAGAGCCAACCTAACGGAATATGTATAAGTAGCTGAAATAAAATATAAATAAAACTATTAGCTCAACTTATGTTAAAATAATTGATGAACGGTTATAAAATCTTACGTTTGCAGGGCCTGTCTGGGAACATTCTAGCGAAACCAGGTCTGCAGACACATTTCATTACACCGTCGATCCGTTGACATCTTTCGTTTCTAGAAGCTTTACAATCTGGTTGACATTCCTTTCCATATCCTGCTCCTATAATCGTTCATATTAAAATATACAAGTTGTGAGATTACAAAATAATAAAAACCAAAGTTTCATATCTGAAATACTTGCCGATAGGATGTCCTACATTAGTTGTCTCTGAGTATGGTGTCCCAGCTAATAATATTTCCCCGAATAAAACTTGAGATACTCCATTACTGTTTATTTGTTCATTGCGTGTAATACCATCATAATCGCCTGTATCTATATCCGTGACTGGTGGGGATTTACCACCATTTTGTGATTTATTCATAACTACAAAGAAAGTATCGTTATCTTTTTCTTCATCGACGTCAATTTTTTGAATGTTCTCAGTAGCATTGTTTTCTTCATCTCTTATTATAAAATTATCACGCTCTTCAGAAGACATACTTATGTCATCGAGAGCAATTTTTGTTATAGAAGTTGAACTTAAAACTGGGGTTGCTTCTACTTGAGGAATAGGGACATGTTTAGTAACAGTTTCTACAATCGTTGTTGGTTGTACTTGAGTGTATACTTCGGTAACCACATCAACTATTGTTGACGTATGGATATTTGTAAGAACAAGAGTTTCAGTAATGGCACCTTCTGATTGACTTACTAAACTTGTTTCTGTGTGCGTTACTGTCAACGTATGGGTTAAGTTTACAAAACCAATGCTCGAAATAATTTGTGGTGGTTCTGATAAAGTTTTAGTAAGTGTAATGATTGTCGTTTTAAATTCTGTCTTAGTGGGTATTATCTCGTCGGAAATTTTGATTTCATTGCCGCTGTAATGAGTTTTATGGATATTCAACTTATCAGTAGTATCTTGACTAACAGTTAGAGTAGATGTAATCGTTCTTTCAATCACAGAAGGTAACAGCGGTGGCAGAACAGATGTTTGATTTTCGTTTAGAACTTCAGTCGGCCTAATATAATCTTCTTCTAATGATGATTCTGAACTTTCAATTACGCTTGTCGGTATAAAGTTTAAAGGCCTAGAAGGTAACGGCCGAATATTATTTTTTATTGAAGTTATTCTAGTAGGGTAAGATATTTCAGGACGAGACAGCGTTTTTGTAGGCTTAATAATTTGTATAATTTTAGAAGGCGGCTTGAACCTATTCGTAGTTGTTTTATTGTCATCACTACGTATTGGATAAGGCTTACGAGTTCGAATTTTACTTCCAATTGTTACTTTCAATCTATCTTTAATAATATTGTTCTGACTAGCCTCTGAAGATATATTTACTCTTTCTATTGATTCGACTTCTGCAGATGAAGTATTATTTAATCCTTTATCTATTGATAGCTTGGTTTTATTGAAATGTGTTGACACTATTAATGTTTTCTGTGTGATAGGTTTTTTGTAACTAACATTCATTACTTCACTCGACGTTTCATATTCGTTAGAGTTAAATATATTTTCAGATGAATTTTCCAATAAAATGTCAGAGTCTAATGTTTCAGATGGTATCTTAGCATCTGGGAAATAGACTGATGATGGTAAATCATAAGCATTTGTTGGAAATTCTATGTTTGATGACACTAACCAGCTTGTAGAAACTGGAGTTGGAAAAATAACATTTGTAGTCGGTGAAGCATTTGAAATTTGCATAGACACATTATCTATTGATGATATAACAGATGGAATATCTCTTGGAGGAGGAACCAAATGCGAAGAGGGTTGATCACGATTTATGTACGGTCTTTTTATTTTATTTACTATGTCAAATGTTGGTCTATAAGTGGAAACATCATCTTTACTAATTGGCTTCCGAGGCGGTCGTTGTGTAGTTTGCTTAGGCTGTAAGGTTCTTGGAGGCAAAGTCCTGTAAGGCGGTGATGTTCTAATAGGTAAAATGGGTCTGGAAGTTGCAGGCACTCTTGATGTATATTTTGGAGGTGACGTTCGTGGAGGAGGTGGACTCATTCCCATTATTTCTTGCATAGTTGATAATTTGAATTTATAATTTTCATCTATAATGGGAGGAGGTGGTGACAAATCTATAATTTCACTAGACGAAATATTTAATTCTACATCATCTCTTATTGTAAATACAGGCATGGTGGTTTTTTCATTCACTTTTATAAGCAAAGGTTTTTTATCTTGAATATGGATTGTTGATGTAATAATATTAGATCCGTTTCCAAGTTTAGTACTATTTTTAAAGTTAGAGCTAAATGGTTTTTGATGTTTGTTGTAGTTGGGTTCGATATCTTTTATCTCTGAAGGTCTTTTAGTAGTTATAGGACGGCTGGTCGATGAGGTGTACATTTCTTCACCAACATTTAGATCCATACTATCTTCATACGATATATTAGTATTATTTTCCATTAACTGATTTATTTGCCAGTGTGGTTGTTGCAATTGATGATCCAAAGGCAGATTCGTATTTGGAGTAAAGGGCCTTGGCTGTGTATAAATATTCTGGTCATAAATAGGCTTAATATTATTAGAATGCAAAGAAGTTCCATTTTGAATTGCAAATGGTTTTTCTGTTTGGCCTCCAGAACTATACTTCACTAGCTGAAGATCTTGATTTTTCTTATACATATTTGCAGTAATATTACGAAAAGAATTATTACTTATACTTTGTATTTTTGTAGATGACGTGATGATTGGAACTTTCATTGATTCTGAACTTACTTCGCTATCAAATTCAGTATCTTCAGATCCATCTTCGCCATCGAAAATTTCATCAGCTGTTTCGTAAATGGTTTTGATTGGAGCCAAATAACTAGAATTAATTGAAGATTTCTCGTAGCTGTTCGCTTTCGTTGGTACATCATGAACGTTTGGACCATTATTTGAAATTGATGGAATATAGTTTTGTTTTACATTGATAGATGATATATCTGAGTTTTGAATTTCACTTCCCTTTGAAAAAGGCTTACCTACATTAAAATGATTTATCGGTCGCTTATGATTTTGATTCCAAAATTCTGTTGGAGGCTTACCTACAGTTGCAATTTTTTCGCCGAATTTTGGTAAGTTATCGCTATTTATATCATATTTAAGTGGTATTATCTTACGAGTCGTAACTTCGACTTTAATATTTTTCAAATTCTCTTCGTTAAGAACACTAGCATACCAACCATGAGAATTAGTTGAAATATTTGGAAGAAATTGGGATGGTCGTTCCTCTACTTTAGGTTTTATATTCATGTTAGGAATGCTGAATGGATATAATGGCTTTGAATTCTGTTGTTTGTTTAAATCTTCATTGATTATAGGGAAATTGGCATGACTGTTTAGATTTGGTGGATGAATATCGTTTTTATTTGCCAATTTATTTGAAATAATATTTTTTTGATTATGATCCAACTGATTCGTAAATATACTTGTTGTATTAGAGCTTTCATCCGATATTTTATGTTTATATCTGTCAAAAAGTGAAAGTGGCACATGTCCTTCATCATCATGTATAAGTGAGGGATGTATTTTACCATGCAATGCCACACTTTCATATTTTGCAGGATCATCCTCTACCTTAATTGCAAAATTTGTACCTATAGGAATGTCTGCATTTATCTGTCCATTAATTGAGGTAGTTGTGATCGGTACTGATATACTCGATCCAACAATATGTCCTGTAGCTCTATCGCCAGCTACATTAGTAGCCGTATTTAATGTAACCGTATAGGTATTTTCTCGGTTATTTGTTGGAAGATTTGACTTATTTTCTGTTTTATAAGATACTAGTGTATTACTCGTTTTCTTAAATTGATTACTTGGATTTAAAGGTAAATTAGATTGGGACCCTTCAATGATTGTTTGTGGTGGTTTCATATTAATTGTATACGTTGGTGTTGGATAATTATTTGGCATCTGCGATGCAAAATATATTTCCGATGTTACTTTCGGAGGAAATTGATTTGATACAGGATGTTGAATATTTATAAATACATTACTGTCTACTGCCGGTTTAGTATGAGCAATTGGTCGTTGGTGATATTTATTCTTATCATGTGGAATATTTTGATTATATGTTAGTTGAGGTGGCGGCGGTGGAACTGCTAGATAGTTTTCATATTCCTTATCAATATTTCCTTTTCCTTCTTTGAGATTACTGCTTACCTTTTTCTCTCTTAAATGTTTTTCATATTCTTTGTAGATTTCAGGATTATAGGCAGTTATTTGTGGACCTACCCGAACATATGTTTCTTGATTACTTGTAGGTGGAGGTATTTTCGTAAAATCTCCTGGATGCTTATTGTCACTCCATTTTATTTTAGGATCATTATGACCATTAGATTCTTTATAAGAAAAGGAATTTTTGATTTGGCTAGTAGTACTCATTGTTGATTGCACCAAAAATTGATTTTTATTTGGAACCACATTGTGAACATTCGTCATCTGTGGTGCATCTATACTAAAACTACCAAAATAGCCAGGTTCTGGATATGGTAGAGGATCATCTATATAATCTCCAGTTTTATGTGGTTCAGAAGAACCAGCAAATACCAGTGCTGTGGAACTGCCATGTGGAATCAATACATTGGCAACTCTAGATGGTTGTATGTCAACTAAAAGTGGCTTATTAAGGGTATCAGAATATTTACCATCTGTGGTTGTTTTAGTACTAACAATCTCTGATGAACTTGGGCTATTGTCGGGAATATCTTGATCTTTACTCTGATCATGTCTGTAAACTAATTGAGCTTCTTTCAGAACTGGCAAATTAGATAACGATGGTATATAATCGAAGAATGCTGGTCTACCATGATTTACAAATATAGGCGTATTAGCTTTTCTAAGCCCAGGCTGCTTATTATATTCATGCTGAGCATTTGTACTAGGTGGCAACCGAGAAGAACCTGGATGTTGATTGAAGTTGTCAGTATGAGTGTAACTTCCTTGTGGCCGTACGTTTTTATTCAATTTAGGTTTAGTTTTAGGCATCTCAGGTGGCCGTAAGTCAAATGAATCATCTGCTATGGGCTTATCATTCTGAGGTTTTTCCTTAGTTATATAAAGTTCATTATTGGCAACGACATTATCTATTAGTGGCGGATGAACGTTATTTTGTAATTTTATACCACTAGCGACTAAAGTTAATGGTCCTCCTACGGCTGGTTTTCCAACAATAACATCAGAATTAGCAGTTATTATTTCCCCTGGACTTATGGGTATGCCACCATTTACTAGTGGACTTTCGTGAACTATCTTTGGTCTAATAAGATGAGATATAGGGTTCTTATGTTCAGCTGCCCAAGCAAAATTTTGATGTAAAGTTACGTTTGTAAGGCCAATTTGAGATTCAGAAGCTTCCATTTCATCTACAGGTATGTATATTGGAAAACTACCTACTTTAGACTCAATATTATTATCAACTCTTTTATTTGCATTATAGGACGTTACTCTAGTTGAGGGATTAATGGTACTTGATGAAAGTGAAGTTTTATTTATTTCTTGGCGTTTCATAAATCCACCTGTCATTTTTTCAATAACTGGAGCTAGTTGCGAAAGTCCTTTTATTCCCAAAGAACCTAATTTTATTAGTTCAGCAACAACAAATTTATTTTTGTTTATTTTTTGTAGTTTATCTGGCTTTATTTTTTCCGACGTTTTATTTGCTGGAGTTTTGTTAATTTTTTCATGAATAGGTGCTTGTTCATTTGTAAGGAGGTCACTGTTTTCTACAGAATTTGAAACTTTTTCATCAGAGAAATCATTAACCTGTGTATATTTTTCTACAATTCTATCCGTAGGTGGTGGAGCTTGAGAGCTACTTTCATATTCATAAGGATGATGTAGAGTAGACTCGATGACATTTTTGTAAGTTGTCTGTGTATTTGTTCCAATGAATTTGCTACTTTTTGAATTTTCGGGACTTGGAATAGAAGATAGTTTGTTATTCGTATATTTAGTTTTCAACATTTCTGTTTGTGTATGACTGCAAGAACAAGATGTAGTACAAGATGCATGATTGATTTCTGATGGTTGTATAATATCAAAATTTTCTTGTTCACTATCAATCCTTTTATCACTTTTTGGAATGTTGTTAAAAAATATATTTGAAGCCACTGAAGGTTGTATGGTTTTTACTTCCATATACTTTGTCTGAAAATAAAAATAGTTCTTACTTAGATATTATATTATTGAAACCATATTTATTATTTTTAATGACTTAAATATATGACTGTCATCGGAAAAATAATTAGTTGAGATGTTAACTAATACTTATGTTAGAAATCCGAAATCTGTATGTGGGTAGTTAAGTTTTGGAAAATACGTTAATACCTAAAAAAATAACAATTAGTCTGTGGATAAAGGGTATATATTGTAGGGCCTTGGAACCCAGGGCTATAAGGGTTCATCTTTAAAAGTGGGTCCAAACGAGTAACTCTTACTTTAGTAGGTTTCAAATCAGCTATGACATCAGTGGCATATAGATTCGTAAGTGACTCTGTTGTAACCACCGAAACTATAGTCTCAAATGTTGAAATAGCACTTCTTTTATTTTGAACTACTGTGGTAAGGTAAGTGTATGTAGTCATACATGTCTTGATAATGTAATTGTGCTGCATTAGCTGATGCAAGGGAAATAACGCATTCATATGTTGCTGGTGTATAATTGTAGCGGTTGCTGACGACAATAACGACTTATTCGGTGGTGTCGAACTTACACGAATG
The DNA here is from genome assembly GCA_018231645.1 of Heliconius ricini. Classification (NCBI taxonomy): domain Eukaryota; kingdom Metazoa; phylum Arthropoda; class Insecta; order Lepidoptera; family Nymphalidae; genus Heliconius; species Heliconius ricini. Next base: position 12,156 of record DVQM01000244.1, on the reverse strand, counting down.
TTGTAACTTTTCGATGAAGGTAAAGACATAACTTTAAGTTTTCTCTGAAGAAAAAAGATACGAGAGTAAATAATGTATTACTATATATAAAACAAATTTACTTTGCTAAATATTTTAAAGGATTATTTATTATAAATATTTATATAAAAAGGCAAGAAATTAGAAATATTTTTACTTGTTGTTTCTAATTTTATAATATTATGATATATCCTATCAATATATCGTATTATATAAATCATATTACCTTTTCTTGTTTTCCATCCGAACTTTTATCCCTTACTAGAACTTCAACACCATTTGACATGACACGTGTAGCCAGATTTTTTAGTTTTCTTTGATCATCATTTCTATGCTCTACATCAATATCTCTTCCTGGTCTCCATGGTGTATTATCGTATACTATAGCATTTGTATTAAAAGCTGAAAATTTTAAGTAGTATTTACACAAAATTCAATGTCGATTACATAACTTTAGCCTATTCCTATAAAAATAAAAATTATCAAACACTTATTCCTAATTTAATTATTACTAATTTAAATATAAAATACATAGAATTAAATAGAATGTTAATATTTTTTATTCTAACTACTTTATTGAATAGCAAGTATATATATAGTTAATTATGTGTACCAAAAATATACAATAATTGCATTCGTGCATCTACATATATTGAAAACAAAAAAGTGCAACTAATACTTATTGTAATTTATATAGACACTTAGTCATTTTCATTAAACGACGCTTTATTATCATCATAATTATTACATTTTTTTGTCAAAAATCTTGATTAGTGTGTTAGTTTCATAAAAACTAATTTACCAGAGCTAACTATCCTTTTAATATTTACAAGCTTTAGTAATGTTACTAATTCCCAGATCACTACTTTTTACAAAATTAGACGTTCAAAAAACTCCAATTTTAACTGTAACTATTAATATGAAATTAGTGATTCAATAATCCAAATAATCAAAATCAAAAAGGAGCAATTTTAAGAACATCTAAATATACGAGTACTTTATAGTATTAATATATTATCAGATAACTGACTCACCTCCCTAGACGGTTGGTGACGCGGAATGTGGGATAGAACCATCCAATTGGATCTGAGATCTTCAAAGGGAACTCCACTCAAGTCTCAGTCGTACAAGTCACATGTTATTTGTTCATTGTTTTTATTTTGTATTTAAATTTGTTAATTTTAATATTTAGACATAAAAAAAATATATAAAAAAACACTTTATAATATTTCATATAAACAATACTTCATAACAATAATTCATATTGAGTAAATGAGTAAAATATTATAAAGTGACTTTTTAAAGTTATTTAAGCTTAAATTTATATATTAAAATATTGCTCTTGATATTTTTTACGATAAAAGTCGAGGAAATCGACGATAAATGAAACAAATACACTTTAATTACAATTTATTATTAACATTTCAAGTCGTAATTTGCAATTTACAAATAAAGCATGTCGAGTATTATAAAATATTTATATTAAGAGTTATATCTAAATTAATTGAGTAATTCTTAGGCAGTGATTAGACATATTCTTACCTAACAATTCCTTTTGACGATACATTTTCATATAATATGGTAACACGTCAATAACATTTTTTGGTGATCTTAAAGAATACCTATTAAAACATTGGGATTCCTATCTACAAAATTAAGTACAAAAATATTTGTATGTAACACTAAATGCTAAAACTATAAGGCACTATTCATAGTTAACTTACTATGATACAAAGTAAATAAATAACTAAATCATTACTTTACAGACCTAACCAGTTGTTCGGGCTCACGAGACATCATCGACGGAACTCTGTTTTGAATATCTAAGTGTGGTCGGTGATTCTAATTTGACAACATATGTTGGCGACGCATTGTTATTCACGTGTTCACTTACTTTACCTACTATACTTTCTAAGCTTTGCGTTTCTGTTTGTGATGGGATAGGAGTATTTGCTAAATACTTATCCATATCAGACATTATAGAATTTTCTAAAACATTATCTCCTTGTGAACTTACAAGTTGGTCTATAGATGGCAAAATCGATGGCAATATCATAATATCTTCATAATAGATGGCTTCTCGTTTTCGAACAACTTGAGTGTCATCAGAGACAACAGTTGATAGCACAGTACTAAACTCTCCAGGATGTTTTCCTGACACATATAATGTCACTACACTTGTTAATTTAGGTAGAGTTGGTTTTTGCGCACGTTGTTTGCTTTTTCTCCGAGTAGGAGCCGGTGACGGAGGTGGAATATCTTCTCCACTATCTTGTATATCTTCTGCAAAGTCTTCATTACTGCTCAAATCTGATAATATGTTTGGTTTAGGACTGTTACTATATATGTCATTATTCAAGTTGTTATTAGGTACTAAATTATTTTGCAGTAAGCCAAGATCAGACGGAGCTAAGCCAAGTAATGGATTAGCTGTTTGTAAGGATAACGCCTGCTGCTGTTGTTGTTGTTGTTGTTGTTGTAAAAGTAACGGCAGTAATAAAGAGTTGTACTGAGGAGAAGGAGCTAAAACTGTTGGGGTAGTAACCACTGTTTCGGTAATAAATTCAGTAGCAGTTATTACATTAGTTGTTGGATCAGATATTGTCGTTAATATCTTAATACCTCTAAAAGTGATAGGAAGAACTTTTTCTCTTGCATCAGTTACTGTTGTGACATAAGTTGTAGACCTAGTTTTGTACTCAGTTACCGGTGTTTGTACTACAGGTTGTTGAGGTAACAATGCTTGCCCTTGTAATGCTAGTAATGGATTTATAGCAGGCTGTTGGTTTCCTAACAAAAGTTGTGATAAAAGTAAGTTAGCTAAAGGCACATTTGCATTAAGTTCAGGTGCTATAGTTTGCACCACGGGCTCGACATTGTAAACAGTACTAGGCAAAACATGTGAAAAAGATGTTTTGCGACCTCTTATTGTTGTTGGAGTAAAGATGATCGTGGTTGTAGGGGTTTCATGTAAAATATATTTAGTTATTTTTGTTGCACCATTTTCGGCCAATTCTGTAGACTCAGCAACAAGAACTAACTGATGAGCACCGATAGGACTAAGTGATGTCGATACTTGATTCAGTAATAAAGTTTCTGCGCTAGGTTTAGCTGTTAAAAGATTTTTATATTCGGTTATCTTACCATTTACCACCGGTATTGTTACTTCAAACGGTACCTGATGTGTTATGGTAATTTTGCCATCATTTAAAATATTATCATATTTATTATATCTCTCTCCACTTAAATTTTCAAAGGAATTTCTTTGTCTGCTAGAGGCCCTGCTAGTTGTTGTTCTAGATCTAGATCTAGAGCTTGTCGTCTTAGGGCTAGATCTTGATGACTGTGTTGATTTACCACTAGTTAAGCGTGGCGCTTTAGGTCTTGATGAAAGCGTTGTAGTTCTCGAGTTAGATCTCGTTTTTCCCCTTCTGTATGCTGGTGTCGAAGTAGTTGTTGTTCTACTGCTATCTCCTCTTACAATAAACGGTTGTCTAGATGAAACCTTTGGAGCTGATGCCGTTGTAGTTCTGCTACTTCCGGCACGTGAGTTATAGCGTCCAGATTTTTGTTTTGGAGTAGCAGGTGTAGGAGGTTCGGTTTCAGGTACAGGTTCGGGTCTGCGAGTACTTGCTGATTTGACTCCAGGTCTTCTAAAATTATTATATTTTCTGTTACCATAATCAACCTGACGCTTAACTCGCCTTCTAAATGCAAAAGGTCTTATCTGCACGGCGTTTTGGATTCTTTTTGTTGATGAAGCTATAGGAGAAGCCACCTGTTGTTCTTTTCTATCTGATGACTCATAATCATTATCTTCTTCGAATTCTTCCTCATCTAATAATTCCTCATCTTCCTCATTTTCTTCATTTTCTCTTAGTTCTTCTTCTGGCTCTGGTTCTGGTTGCTTAAAAAGATTTCTTCTGGGGAAAAGAGAATTAGTTGGTCTTTGTCTACGTAATGCGAGTAGAGGATTTGAAGTGGAACGCGTAGTTGATCGTCTTGTTGTCGTGGTTCTACCACGCGTTGTTAAGCTTCGCCTTGAGGAAGGTGTTGTAGACCTTGGAATTATCGCTGTACCTGGCTGTCGAACGACCGGTGGTCTTCTAAATCTAAGCAAAGGATTATTCGTAGTTTGTCTGCTTTGGGATGTTTCAGTAAATTCATCTAGAGATTCAGTTGCATTTTCTTCTTGTTGAGTCGCATAAGTTTCAGATTCATTTTGATCTGCTGGAGAATAGCTTATTATACTTGATTGTCTACTTCCACGTAATCTAGATGAAGCTGTAGGACGTATTCTTGGAATTGCAGATCGACTTGCGTAATCTAAGCTGTTGCTTCTAAGTGAACTCGATCTAAATCCTGTCCTCCTTGAAGTTGGAGAAATGCTTCCTCCTCTAGAAAATCCTCCAGCACGTGAGGCAGGAATATTTGCTGATAAATTTATTGTTGGGCTATTACGTCCAGGGAATCTCCTTCCAGCGCTCGCTGATCCAGCCACAGCAGCTTGTTTCCGATTACCGCTATAAGTACCTGTAGGTCTTACTGATTTTAGCGTAGGAGTAGCAGTGATCGTTGGAGTAGAATCTGCTCGAGTGATTGTGGTAGCACTGTTTGGCGTACCTACACGCTTAGGACTAAATGTTGGTCTGTTTCTTGAAGCAAATGGAATAATAACAGGAGTGAATGAAGGCTTTTTCGTTGTAAATGTTAACCGACTTTTCTTTTTAGCATTAGATTCGTCTTCTTCGTCTTCTTCTGTTTCAAATTGTGCTTCAGTTGCTATTTCTGATTCAGCAAGTGAACTTTCTATTACTTCAGGAGTAGGGCTAATAATAGACTCTTCCGTGGTCGTTGTAGATAATGCAGTACTTGAAGAAGATGGTTCTTCAACTAAGGTCTTATTATCACTTGTAATTATTGTTGAATCACCAGATATGACAGCAACTTGAGAAAACAGAATTTTCTTTTCTGCATTTGCTTTAGGTGTACTATTTTCTAGAGGTTTAACTTCTGCAAATAGATTATCAATATATGTTCCTTGTAATATAGTTTGGGATATACTGGACAATTCAGGTAATTTCGTAGCTTGTATTTCTTCCTTTATTTTAGTAGGAATGACGTGAGGCTTTTCATCTTGAATTAAATTTTTATCTACGGCGCCACTTGGTACTTTTCTACCTAACTGATTATCTTCAACTACTTTCGTATTATCGACGATATTAGTGACAGTTTCTAGGCTACTTCTTATTTGAGATGTATTACCGGCATAAAATGTTGTAAAGTAAGTGTATGTTGTATAAAATGTAGCTTTTCCGTCATCTTGTTCAAGGCTGTCATCCACTAAAGAAGGCTTTAGTGCTACTTCTAAGTCTTTAGGCGGTAGAACACTTACAATATCTATGGGTGTAGTATCTATAGGATTTATAGTGGGTATTGATTGAACTGAAGGTGTAATAACATTAGAAACGATCTCCTCACGACTTGTTATTGTTGTCGATTTATCCTTATATAAAGTTGTCCAATAAGTGAAAGTTGTATAATAAGTTATCGGTAGATTATTTTCCTCTTCGGGTTCTGTTTTCGGAGTAATTGTTTCTGTAACAACATTCGTTATTGTTTCGAGGCGACTTTTTACTTTACTAGAATCTTTTCCTATGTACATCGTAGTAAAGTAAGTAAATGTTGTGTAACTTGTTTGTAGCAGTAGTGTAGGTGATGGAAGAATTTCATCAATATTACTCTCAGAGCTTATTTGGTCATCAAGTACATTATTGTTGTCTAAAAATTTTGTTTCACCTTTTGAAGAAGAAGACTTGACGTCCGTGACATATGAGTTTTCAGATATAAGTGGGTTGGATTCTACGCTAAACAACATATCTACTTCAATAGGAGACGGCTTTGGATTCTCAATGTCCTTATTTTCTGATACTTGTTTTTCTTCCATTGTTACGCTACTTTCGAATGATGAATTTTCATTCGTACTATCTTGGGACATTCCTTTGATTTGCATACAGTTTCTAAAATCAAATTGTGCCCTTGTATTTTCATTTGGTAGTTGGTTAGTTTTTGTAGGCTTTAACTCATCAGGACCAACATAATTAGTATACACTTCACTCCTGCTACAGATATTTGCATCAGAACCAACATAAATTGTAGTAAAAAATGTATATGTAGTGTAGTAAGTTTTAACAGAATCAGGTTTGATGCTAGAAACTAAGTCATCGTCTAGTAATGGAGTTGGGGTTTGTGAACTATAAGATCGATTAATTTCAACCGATTCAATAACATCTTTATTTTTAACTAAATCAATGATACTATTAATTGCAAAAGATTCGGTAGGCTGGACATCAGCCACACTGGTTGGAGTAATATCATCGTCAAATGCGCCTAGTAATGATGGATCAAGTTTAGATAAGTCCACAGTAGAAGTTATTATATTTGTGACTACTGATTTATGGCTTTCAATACTGGAGGTATGATCTCCAAAGAATGTGGTAAAATATGTATAGGTTGTATAAAGCGTTTTATATATAAGGTCTATTTCATTTTCAGAAACATCGTCATTTATTATGTTGAGATTTTCAGTTGGTGTATGTTCTGTACTAACAGAAACTTCAACGTGACTTTGGCTCGTTGAAATTCGTTCTGTAGTTGATGTTTTATCATTTACAGCGTTCATATCTTGTAAGTTTGCAGATTTGTCTTCTTGAATTGAAATTGATTTCTCTTCCTCAATTAAAGTTTGAATTTCTTTTTCCATTGGAGTAGTCTTTTTTGGGCTTTCAGTATGAATTTCTAGTTCTTCGGAAGTATTCACGTCACTTGTTTCAATTAGGTCTGGAGCTTCAATATTACTTATTTCTGTATTTTCTACGTCACCGCTTACAACTGAAGTCGGCGCAATATATTCATTTGTTTTACAAACATAATTTGTTATGTAGCCCACATTACTCTCAACAATAACATCTGACTTAACAGATGTTGTAGTTTCGGTACTCTCTAATGGAATAAAATAAGTAGTTAGGTATGTTAAAGTCTTGTAAGCAGTAGTCATAGTGGATTGTGTCTCTAGACCATCAGTACAATAGATTTCTTCGTGCTTATCATATTTATTTTCTGTTGTTGTTTCAATTTCATAAGACTCATCACTATGCCCACTTTCAGTTGTAGTTTGTACTTCATCATCTACTTCTTGAGTACTATTTTCATCTTCTAAATCTTCTTCAATTTCATCTTCTTCTGCTTTTTCTGTTACTTCAGCAGCTGTATTATCCGTCTCTTCTTCGGAGTTTGTAAATATATTGACGTTATTGCTTTCTGTTACTACAGATTCTTTTGACTCTTCAGTAATAGTTGCAGATGGCATTAATAAAGTTAAAGGATCAGTTGCCTTAGAGTTGTAATCATTTATAGGTAAGATTTCTAAATCTTCTGTAGTTCTAGTGCTTTCTGTTGTTGTAAAAGCTGGTTCTGATGGTTGTATTACATCTAGATTAAGATCGAATCCATTATTGTATTGCACACTTATAGTGTCAGGCGTCTTGTTATCGATTTCATACATTACCTTTTTAAGGTCTTCTTCATTGTTGTAATAAGTTTTTTCAGAACTGTGATCATCGTTGTTTAAAGGTTGTATTTTTGAAACTGCATTAGCCTCATGAGCCTTAAAAGTTGAGGTTGCGACTGGAATATCCGCTGATAAAAAGGTGATTTTAGTTGCTAACGTATCTACTGGTTTAGCAGATGGAAAAACATTAACTTCATCAGGATTTGGAGGCCTGATGGTTTCAGTATTAGGCGTAAAAATAATAACTGTGTCACCAACAACTGTCGTAAAATCAGCAAATCCTGCATATGTAAATGTTTTTTTTGGACGAGGTTCACCTTTTTGCCCGAACAACTTCTTGGGTAACTTAGTTTGTGGTAAAGATTGCTTAGACGAACGTGATTCGACATTATCAATATAATAAAATATTGGTGAAAACTCGTTCTTAATAGTAAAAGTAGGTAAATCATATGTAGGCTTAACTTTAACAATATCAGATTCTATGGGGATATCTTGTTGTACTTGTAGTTCGCTTTTACTAGGTTCAAAAATTGGTTCATATGCTTTACTTTGACGATGAAAATTATTTATAACTTCTGATGAAGAAGGTTGCACGTATTCAAATGTCTTTTCATTTTCTATAGCTGGGCCATCAAGATAGTTATACACCTCAAACTTAGGTTCTTCATTATAAGGTGCAACTTTACGCGCTATAGGTTCTTCAAATATTTGATTAATAGCTTGATCAGAATGGCTTGGGGGATTCCAATATTTAAAACTTTCTTGTGCCGGCTTACTAGCATAAACAATCTCCATTTTGCTACTTGGTGCTAAGTAATCGGTATTTTTAAGCACAAATTTATCTGGATCAATAATACCTAAGTCTTGTTTGACATTCCACTGGCCATCAAAAGCCGAATGAACACGTGTTGGCTGAACGACATACGGCTCCTCGACATTGGAAGGCTTATTATAAAGGACAAGAGACGATTTAGTAAGAAGTTGTGCATAAATACGACCATTATCTAAAGTAGTTCCAAGAATTTGGGTAGCAAACTCAGTTGTAACACCGTCCTGGATGAATGTTCTTGCAGTTGAAGTAAGAAGACCGATTAAAGGCTTGATACTGTGATATCGTCCACCTTTCGTGTTATATTCGTTTCGTTTTTGGTCGTTAACGAGCAACACTGTCAAGTCTAGTAGATCAGTCAAGAAGTCGTAGTTCCGTCAAGTCGTGGAAGGGATATCGTGGAGGTGCATTATATTTTACAAGGTCCATTTGAGTTCGGAGTTGACCACGACCCGGGGATTAGATTTGAAAGAGAAAGAAAAACATACAATTAATAACGCAATATAGATAGAATAGAATATTATAAACATATACTTAATCCAATTGCCATTAAAAACGATTTTTAAATATATATATATATTCATGATTATTAAATTCATATAAATTGGAGTAAGTATATTATATTATATGCTTAGAAAAACAACGGAAACTTGCAACTGGTTAGCACTAAATTTTGTACAATTTTTATAATATTACATAAAAGCTGATGATTTGATAAATCTAATTATGAACTAAACGAAGCAAATGTTTCATTAACTTACTCCAAATCATCAACTGTTTAGGCATTAAGATATCTAATTATAACAACTATAAAAAAATATGGAAAAGGAAGTTTAGAACCGATATGTTGAAAATTGAAACATTACATTACTTATTATAAAATATGGAAAATAAATAAATATAGAGAAATAAATAAATAGAAGAAATAAATAATATTAAATGCAAGCCATTTTTTACAAAATTACATTATTGTCTCATTTTTTGATTACTCACCCCTGTTCTCTGGAACTCCCTCTCTCTTTATTCTTGACGCGTCTATGGATTCATTATCAACTATTTCTGAAACAAAAATAAGAGCTTATTATATGATTTAATTTACCTTATGTTTAATTACGGCACTCCATTCGCAACATCCGAATATATTATAATTCGCAATATAAAGGAGAGTAGACATTTATCGACAAAAGGCACGTATTTAGTTATGTATTTTTTTAGCTGTCTCGCTGAATCTTATACACAGCAGGATAGGGAAAGGAAACCTGAGAACCTGGTGTTAAGACAGGAGGCTCTTCCCATTAAGACAGTTTCGTTCCCCACTTTCCACCGAATTCAAGCGGTAGATTTTTTCGTTGGTTCTTTCTTTTCTCTTTCCTTGCTTGACCATTGAATGACGGAACTCAATGCCGCGCCTCGTTACCGGAGCGAGGAAATGTAAATATTAAAATTTCATTTCCTCGAATGGAAATTGAACCGACAACCTGTCACGTTTACGATCGCTTGTGCCGCTGCGCTACATCTCGTCTCAAACTAAAAGATAATTTAAAATAATATGATATCCTAAGATATTATATGGTTTAAATCTTCAATTCAATTGATAAAAAAATAAATGTTGTTGATACTAAATTATCGTATAGTTTTAATGTATGTTTTGTTTTTTATATCCTGCTTAGATAAAGGTGCAGGTTCATTTTGCTAGAAATACGGAGCAGATTTCTTATTATACAAGTACTAAAAATCTTCTTCTGTAAATAATAGAAGCATAATGATGACATCAGTCTGACAAAAAACTATAACTAAGTAGGACGCTAAAAATGGAAATTCCATTCCAAATTCGAGCTGCTATATAGATTCGCTTATTTAATGGTAACCCAGATGTTTTGTAGAAAGTGCAAACCAAGGTCACGTGAGAATAATATTAAATCATACGGTGCATTAATTTAGTTAATGTAATGTAATTGTTATCAAGTTCACGCTCAATCCCGTGTAGAAGGATAAGTCGCTTTACGCTACCAGAGAAGAAAAATGGTTTTTTTTTCTCCGAGAAGGAATCGAGCCTGTCCTTGCGCCACAATGACTGTAATATATTATTAATGTGTTATTAATTTAGTATAAATTTAAAATGATTTTCAAACACTCAAAGCTATACTATATTATATTATATTATATCATTAGCGTTAATTTCATGCGATATAGACTCCAGGCGTAGTACGTACTTATTTTGGTAACATTTAAATGCCTATAGTATAAATAAATACTTTTGGTTTCAATTTTACGGAAATATCCTAAAAAGTAGTGGCTGTGTGAAAGGCTGCTGTCGCGATTATGTTTGATAGAGTCCTTTGTTCTCGCTTTTTACGCAAGATGTTTTTCTCAAAGGTAAAATTATTTCTTGCTAAATATACATTTCGCAAATATTAGATAATTAAGAGAGATCTCGATGTTTTGGTTTTTACTAATATAATAGTTATATAAGGTTGCATATTATTTTCAATTGAAGAAAATAATACAATTGACTTCAAAATACAAAAATAGTTCAATAACGGAAAGAAGACAAATTTAAAATTAATGAACTGTTTATATTTAAATATTAAAATATTTGAAAAAGCACGCGCATGCGCCAGTCGTAGTGCAGGGACGCAAAGTGTGATTGTAAACGGTTGTAAGTTCGATCCCGTTCGAGGAAATGAAATATTTATTGTACTGTATATTTCCATTTCTTAGCTCTGGTATTCAGGCAAAACTCGTCGTTGAGTTCCGCCACTCAGCACTAAATTTCTGCAGGATTCGGCGGAAATTGGAGAACGGAGTGTCTTAACACTAAATTCCCTCTTTTACTCTGCGATGTGCGGTATACAGCGTGAAGCTGGTTTTTTTTTATTAAATACAATTATCGACAAAATAACTTTTTTCAGTATATGGTAAGCAGATACAACCTAAGAATCTAGTTTTAAGGCCGCAGATAACAAGCAGCAGATACAACCTAAGAATTTAGTTTTGCCTCCAGAATTAAGCGAAAAGTAAGGAACGGAGTGCCGTTCCTTACTTTTCGCTTAATTCTGGAGGCATTGCGTGTTGAGTGGAGGAACTCAACGTCTTCCTCAAGACAGTATAAAATAAAACAGAAAGTAGATTAGAAGTGAAAACTCATTTTTGAAATTTTTTTTAATAAAAAAAAATCTAAAACTAAAAAGTAAAAAAAGTAAAGTTTTCGTTTATAATGCAGCTTCATTAATTAATTCTAAAAATCTAAAATCCATAAAAGTCATTCATTTTAAAAAGATAGAAATATAAAAAAATAGAGATGTACTAAAATCCCTACGGAAGTGGCATTCCGTTCGTACGGTATTCGTGTCAACGTTGTGTATGCGGGCTTCGTATCCGTTGACCCACTGTCACACTACCCATGCGTCAAGTTTACTGGGTTGTCAGTTCTTATTAAAATATATCCTACTCTATATATTTCTAATGGTGTGCATATATGAATTTTTTTGTATTTGTTTTTGTTTTAATTAACTTTGAGTTAGGTTTCTTAGTTATGGGTTAGTTTAGACGTCTTTGATTGATAGTGATTGTGGCTCCCAAAGGTAAATAAATATAGGTGAAAATTTGATATATAAAACAGAACGCATGTAGTCCTTTTATTGTAATTCTAAATAAAACAGTCTAAAGGCTAACGTCTAGTGGTTAACAATAAAGTTAAATAGTTTTACGCGGTGATTACCGATTATTATTTATTATA
>DVQM01000243.1:0-20686 GCA_018231645.1 Heliconius ricini | reverse complement strand
CGCATCACAACAACAACGGTCCGGCCCAGTTGCCGCTGCCGCCGCCGAGCCCGTTCCGTTTCGAAGAGCACCGGCCCTATCGGTTTGCGGAGGACATGGGCCCGCTACCTCCCGGCGCGCTTGTGGGCCGCCTCGGAGACTCTCTCATTCCCAAAGGCGACCCGATGGAAGCTCGTCTGCAAGAAATGCTCAGATATAACATGGACAAATACGCAAATTCCAATCTAGACACGTTGCACATAAGTCGACGAGTGAGAGAATTGTTATCCGTGCACAACATTGGCCAGAGGCTGTTCGCGAAATACGTCCTGGGTCTCTCCCAGGGAACAGTATCCGAACTGCTCTCGAAACCAAAACCCTGGGATAAATTGACTGAGAAAGGCAGGGATTCCTATAGAAAGATGCATGCGTGGGCTTGCGACGAGGCCGCCATCATGCTCCTGAAGTCACTAATTCCTAAAAAAGGTATCTATTAATGCATTTTACACTCGAGCTAACACCAATAATTACGAATAACAATACTCAGCCACATCCGCCTGCCATATAGCTCAAACTTGACTGATTACGCGACAAAAAAGCTACATGACGGCTAATAGAATTAATTTACGATTGTCTTGCGCTGTTAATCACTGAACCGCTGGTGTTATTGGTGGTAGCTCAATCCGCATGTTTTGATAGCGTAACGTTCCGTTCCATCAATTTCTCCCCTCAAGTCAATCTTCCGAACGGTTTCCTGCGGTATCCGTTATCAGCTTGTCAAATAGACTATCAATCATAGAGGATTCAACGTGATCCGGACTAACATATTTTTGCTCTGAACTGAAACAAACATATTTCTGCTCTGAACTTTGGTACTTATATTTAAAGAATGCTTGCGCTTTAGGATCTTTATTTGGACGATCATTTCAAATTTTAGAAATAATAGTTCAAATATTGATAACAAATTAGATAACTAACGATATGGCCCACCAGTTTTTGAATAAGTTGCCACCACGATTTCGGTCATCACTAAAAAACAGTGTTGTTATGTTTTTAATTTTCATATTTTAATAAATAGAATGTAATAAATAAAAAGAAGCTATTAATAACTTCAATAATTATATTTAACTCGTAAAAATTAACCTTGAATTCCTACGATCGAGGTGGCAACTCATACTTCCGCACTTTTTTTTGTTTAACATGTTATTTTTTTGTTCCCATCCTCGTATCCTTTTCCTACCCCGTGCGGAAACTAGCAGAGACCAAGTGTCCCCTCCCTTATTACAAAAAAGGGGGGTGGGTGGTAAGGGGACATGGTCCACTCCCGAAGCGAAGCGTGACTTCGATTTATAGTTTTAATACGTGTCGCCTTTGTTAATGCCGTTCGCCATTTTGCTTTAGTTATATTTTTTAAACGGTTTTTATTCAAATTTAGTTTTTTCTGACACAACTATTAGTACTACTACAACTATACTACAATAATTACTGGAGCACCTAAATTTCGTATTTAAAAAGTAATGTTCTGTATGACAATGCGTCGCGGCGTACATATATGTGGACGGATGGACAAACTGCGGACAATGGGAAGGAAGCACACCTTGCGTCGAACAAATGTTGCCTATTCTAGTACGTGTCGTTCTAAACTTTCAAAGTTTCGAATTCGGCTGTGTTGCAAATATATTTTCCTATAGAACGAATGATTATACCTACAGAGCTATCACTTTACCTTAAAGAATTTTTAAATTCTTCCTTTTATACTTCTACGCTATAGTATAATAAAACAGAAGAGTTTGTTTGGTTAAATAGACCAATCTTAGGGACTTTTCGGCCTGAAAAAAGTCATACAAAATTGATTACATTTTTTTCTGTTTCGTTTATACTGGTATCACACAGCAGTGTCACCTTAAGACTCTAGGAAACTAGTGTTAAGACACTCCGTTTCGATTAAGACTTCCGTTCTTGATCATTTGTGTGTTGAGAGTGAAATCAGAGTGAAATATTGAATTATTTCATTACCTCGAGTGAATTGAATCCACAACCTATGACATTCACAAACTTTTGCTTTGAACTTAAACCTGAATAATACAAAATAGTTATAAATAACTAAACCTAAGTCAGCAATACGACTAATTATACCTTAAAAGCACCTGCGCGACAAAAAAAAATATATATATGCAGACGGGTCGGTTTTTGGGGAAAATTTAAACTACATTCCTTTGTACATTAGTAACTATGTATGGTAGAGACAAAAGCTTGAATTAGTCTTTGTGCAAAGTAGGTACGTGGGCACGGATAGGAGATAATGGTACTCTTTTCGACTGACACATTGTTCGGTGGAATTAACAGGTTAATAAACGAAATTTATACTTTGTCATTCGCCTCAAAGTGAATAATTGTAATATGATTTCAACGTCTGTACAGATATTTAATTTATTTATCTGGTATCGTCTCTTTTGTGTTAGAATACTAGCTTGAAACTGCGGTTTTGTCCGCGCTCCAGTGGTAGTAGCTAAGAATTACGGTTCAAAGAACCAAGGACGCAAGAAAAGCGTGGTCGGGTGCTCCCCAGGATTTTTAGCAACAAAATATTTATATAAATATATAAATCGATTATCTAACACAAGAATAACTTTACAATTCAAACCAAACAGTTCCTGATATTAGCGTAAAAGTTATTAATTAGCTCCGAATTACAATAATGGATCATCAACATTATTGTATACATCTCGGTACACAGAATATGGTCCTACGTGAGAGTAAATTAGTTAATTTCCACTTTCTCCTTCAAAAGACATATTATATCTTCAATTAACTCGCTTATTTGTCCTTTCTCTTTAATATATTAATAAATTGGCGCCGTATAAATATAGAAACATGTGCAATGGCCGTCTGTCCGTTGACGCTGTAACTTAGATTAACATATGTTTTTGATTACGTCATTATATTCTGTTTTAAAGGAGTATAATGATATGAGAAAAAGCAGCTTTACGCTGTTTCTTGTGTGGCTTAGTAAGCAGAGACATTTTAGTTTCAAGACACTCCGTTTCCCACCTGGATCCAAGATTTTGCGTGTGACGAGACACACCGCCGCAATATGTTCCGTTCCCCGGTTCCACAATTACGAAACATATAAAATAGTATAGATTTCTATATCTTAACTTAGTAAATTATGTGACCTGTCGTGAACACTATGGATTTGAATTTCCCAACTCAACTACAGTAGTAAAAATAAATTTACGATAGTGATCATAGATTTCTGTACTGTAACTGAAAATTGTATTCTTGCGTATCGTAGCATAAGCGTGGGATACTTACTATAATAGTAGCGTGGGAGCGCAGAAATGCCGTGAAATGACATGTTCCTTTAAAACGGTTGTTCTTTGAGTAACGAGGTAAATACTTATTCTGGTAAACTATGTGTATGTGAATCGATTTATGGACATATTTGTTGCGTTGAGTTTCGCCACTCCATAATCAATGTCTCGAAAATTAGGGAGGACGGAAAATGGGGGACGGAGTGTCTTAATCCTATCCTTCCCTTTGCTTGCGCACTATATGAGGTATACAGTGTGAGGCTATTTTTTGATTTCCTTGGAGAAGCTGTTACTGAATACGACGGCTACATTTTCAAATTCTATATAAATATGAGTTAATATTTAAAATACCGTTGTTTATTTAGTTTACTTGGATGGTGAGCAGCATTAAGTTCCGCTTTCTGCCTTTTAAGAGCTCATTGTTACATAAAAGTTTTTGTAATTTAAATAATAATCACCCAAGAAATTACTGAAATGACATAAAGTTCTTAAATATAAAATGTATATTTAATAATTAATATCAACAACAACACAAAGGCACCAAACACACGATCTGATATCGATTTTAATACACCTTATCGATATTTCTTATATAATAGAAAAAAAGTTACATACGTACTAATATACTAACGAACGAATCAATACCATTTAAAATAACAGAATAGCCATTGGGAATAACAAATGAACTACTTTTCTACTTTTAAACTACTGAAGCGTTGAAATTATTGAAAAAACTACTTATTATTTTAAAGTACCGCCCCATTCTTAAAATAAAAAAGTGTTAACAAGACAAACGACTAATTCAGTTTTTCATCTAAATCCTTATACGCTTAGAAATGAGCTACAACACCAATGAAAACTGTTGATGTAGATGTTACATATATTTTGTATGATAATATACATATATATATTTGCTTCACGCTGTATCCCGCAAATAGCAGAGGGGACCTGGTAACTTATTGTTAAAACACTTCTACCGAATTCGAAAGGCATTGCGTGTTGTTTGGTGGTACTGAACGCCGTGCTTGGCTCTATTCATTTGCTCGAGTGGGAATCGAACCCGCAATCTGTGGCGTGTACACGTCGTCGAACGCTTATGCCCCTACATTTCTATATATTTATAATATTGTGGATACGTTATTTAAATATGTGATTTTTATATGTTGCATATATATATTTTTTTAATGATTATTTTAATTATAATGAACACCCCATAATGTATCTATAACTCGTCAGGCCGACCGCCTCTATTTCTAAAGAGCCTCGCGTAAAAGAAATGTACTTAGCTTTTGACATTTATAAATAGATATCGTGCAAATGTGCACTTATCCGGTGAAATTCAGTTTTGACAGTTATTTATTGTAGTTTGGGTTCGATTTCCACTTGGTTTGTTGAGTATTTTTGGAAAATCGTTAATGAAAGCTGTCCACTTTCTCATTAGGCATTAAATTGTGAAAAAATATATGTTACTTACTATTAATTGAAAGCATTAAGCCACTTAAGCTGTCTCTACATGGTTAACATAAAATATTAAACTCACATGTACCGTGACCACACTCAATTTCCGATTTGCAACAATAATAATAAATTGGTTAGCCATCAACGTTGGACTCAATATTGACTTTTTAAACAAAAAACTGGTCAAGTATGAATCGGACACGCCCACCGAGAGTTCCGTACCAATTTAAAGAATGTACAACATTTATGTTGGCAAATTTTAATTTGCGGACGTTTGCACTAATTTTGTACGAAACTAATAACAAAAATTTTGTGTGTCAATCAATTTTTCCTATGTAATACCTATAAATTTACTTTATGGATTTTTCCCTTTATTTATATTGTAACTTGTAAGTTTAGCTTCTTAAAAAAATTTCAACTTTCTCTTTTCTTTTGTAAAAAACTTTCTTAAAAAAATATCGAAAACGACACATAAGTGCTCATATCTTTTAATTGCGTTGACTTAGAAACTTGATTTTTTCTTTCCTCTAGGACTCCGTCGACCTAAATATTTGATATTATTTCAAGCTCCAACCCGATCGCAATATAAATGGTCTTGGCAGACTGAGAGACAGACACCGTTTGAACGAAACGGACCCCTAAAACAGCAACGAATCGCTTTATTATTCATTTAATCCTTCCTTCCAATTAAGAATAGTTATGGCTGTTATAATTGTTGTTCTTACAGCTCGCATGATAGACCATTCTGGCATATTTATTTATTGTTTTTTTATACTATTAACACGTCCGCTGCCGGACTGATATTCCATGATGTCCGATAAAAGAATGTTTTCTAGAGCACGCTGACCTGGCATCACCTTTCCTTCAAAATTAGAAATTCAAATATAATAGCTTTCTATCAAAATCAATTGATATGCGAGATTTTGTGGCACTAATATACTAGTCCATCCGTCTAGAACACCGAAAATACACCTCCTGCTGAGGGAATGTATGATTTTTGGGGCTCGCACTCTCGATTCTATGGACACCAGGTCTAAAATACCTGAAATACCGGCTTAAATATTAAGCTTCGTCCGTAATATATATCGTAATACACCCATTCTAGGGTTGTAGCGTTCCCCGCCATTGACTAATTGCCTATTTAAAAAGACAGCTGTAGAGGTGTTAGCCGGTGTGTTGGACAAGAATAATATTGTTCGTAAAGTTCATTACAAGGCTTCCGTCTTATATTTATTTGAAGGAGGTGTCAGGTTCTCGTATTATAGAAAGCATAACACCATAAAAACTATAGTTGTATTGCTTTGTGGTACACTGCACTTTCTAATCAGTGACTTTCTGATATACTTACATTTATCTGATATAATACAAGCGATTACCAAAAGATAATATTTTTGAAGTATGGTTTGTGGAGACTTTTTTAAGTTCACGTTGTATCCCGCATCTATAGATCAGGATCGGGATAGCCAGAGGAAATCTAGTGTTAAGACACTCCGTTACAGCTTCTATGCCTTTGATATTTAAACACGACGATATTTTCCGCGATTCAGAAAGTAAATCACTAACTTACTAATTGAGATATAGAAAATCATATTAAAAAGCAAAGTGTTCTCAAAGTTCATCGAAACGACGAGCGTGTGAGGTTGTTTGGACGAAGTTGGTCCGCCTCGACTCAAGCGTAGCGTGAACATCTATTTTCAATGGCACTATCGGCGGACGCAGACCCACCAAAGGCCTTTCAACTCGGGCTATGGCTAAACTCCCCCACACTTAGTACTGTTAAGCAAATTTTAATATTCAATTGGTCTTTTGTCCGTTTTCGAAATTGCGAGAAGATTGCGCGTAATGAAACGACGGCTTTCAAAGTGGATTATATCTATGAATTTTCTAACTGTTTGGGTGAAAGTTGTTGCTTGATGATCCATGTTGAGCTCTTGCAGGTCGATTTGGAGTTTAAGGTGTTTTTTTATGATTTCATTGAAGTAAATATAAACGCGGCGGTCATGGGTACGATTTCTATTCGTTTAGATGATTTATTGTTGTTTCCTCGCTTAGATAACAAGATAAAAATTAAGCTTTGAGTTTCGCCAGTCAACAGACAATGTCTTGAAAATATCCCGGAAAGTTGAGAACGGAGTGTCTTAACACCAGATTCCCTATGCCTACTCTGTTATATGCGGGATACAGCATGAAACCTTGTTTATATTTTTCATTACTGTCATAATTTAAATTATCAATAAATAAATTCACCATTATGGTGAAAATCCCCAAAACTTTGAACATTTCGACACATCGCAAGCCCATACGGTTTCGATATATAATAAATCAAAAACTTTCAAACAACAAAGGATAAGGGATAATCTGTTAATGATCACGATGGCCGCTGGGGATCAAATTTATCCAATTTTATAAGGGATGATCGAATAATTATGAATTTTGATGTTTTATGATAAATTAAGTAACTATTTGAGTTACTTAATTAGAAATTAGTAGAAATTGCAAAATCCATTGAAGTGCTTAAAAAATTGTGCCATTTTTTTGAACAATTTTAAATCACTCAATAGATTTTAACTTCTTTCAAAAGCATATTGCGACTTAAAAAATATGATTCTAGCTATCTATCCGTGTCTATTTTTTCGTATCTCCCCACGACGACATTAATTCCGCATTAGATCGTATTAGACAAAACAATGTTATAAACACAAACAATTATAAAATTGCTATAACTGACGGAGACAATTTACGAAGCAAATTATATCTAAATATTCTACTTAGAAGAAAAACTCCCGCCAGCGTCCACTTAGAAAGCGCCTTTGAAAAACTAAATACTTATTTAAACACCGTTTATGCTGAAACGCAAAAAGTGGGGAAAAAACGAGGGTATGCAGAAACAATTTTCATATAACGCCATCTGTCGTCGAGTAGCGTAGGGTCAGAATTATTCAGACAAGAATGTTCACTGTAGCGCGGGTCCTTTGATGCCTTCCGACGAAGCAATCAGACCTCTTTACGGGCATATTTATGATTATAATATATGTTATATAGTATTTTGTGCCTACCCGACTGGTCAGTGGACGCTGGTCGTTCGTGTAATGTCGGAATTGTTATCTGCGAATGACTTGCATTGACTTTATCCTGTACAATATAATTAGTGTATAATTGTGAAATTTCATTATTAATAATTATTTGTTGATCGAAGCTTAAAGCTTAATCTCATCGAGTTGTTGTATATGTTTCGTATGAAAGGCGTTCGCGTATGATTGATTTTTAACTTCTCGTCGTATCCCAGATGTAGCATTATTAATTGAAATTGAGTGATGCAACTCAACGCCTCTCTTTGTTTTATTACCAGAACGAAGAAATCAATATAATTAAATCCCCTCAATGGTACTCGAACCTACAACTTTAAAAAAAACCATTCAAACTGTGAATTTGCCTGAATTCGCTTAAAAACACAAATAAACCTATATGAGTAAATTTGTATTTAATTGACCCAACACACCAAACATTGTATCAAGAATAAGCAAAGATCTCTAGCGTCATTTTGTTCTGAAACAAAATTTTCTGACATATTTAGATCGTTTAATTCCACGATGTGCATACATTAATGTCATCTTAAATTACAAGAGGCGCTGAAATACTTATTTACAGAAACTTCTATGGACAAATTGTTCGGTTAAATATCCGTACTTCGTAGATACATGCGATGCATATTAGCACAATCGATGCACATGTGCATTCGTTTGACCACCCTGAAGTCAAACTTAGAATTGACTATTATTTAACACCATACATATTTGAATTATATTTCTATCTTCATAGATATTACTACATTTCGTGTTTTTTTTTCAATAAATGTTTCTAGGTTCAAATAATTTTTAAATAAATATACTTAATTAACGTTTCATGATAATCGACATACTTAGTGACTCATCTTCTGACTCTTCCTTTTAATTCAACTTCTCTCTCAAAAATCAAACCTCCACCCTTCCTGAATTTTCACACTTACATTATTAATGATTCATCACTATCTAGGGGGTCGCTGATATAATCAAATTATTAAATATGAACGCTTTCACAAGTTGACAAATCTAATTTTGCCATCGGCGGATAATTCCACAGTGTGCGGTGACTAGAACGTTTATTACTAGACGTGTGTGAAATGACTCGATTGTAATAATTTTGTGTAATATTTTAGCTGAAATAATTGTGTTGAGGTCTGTATGAAATTTTGGCATCCGTTGTTAAGGATATACTGTGTCATTAAAATACTTTTGTTGTAAATACTATAACTCGTTAAATAGGACAAATAAAATGGTGCTATATTTAAACTGTTTGTTGATTTGTCCATCCTTGAAATACTATAATTTTAACAGACCTATAAGATTGCCAAAAATACCATCTCTACAAAGAAAAATATATATGTATTGATGAATATTAAATTTACATACCAAATTTAAAAAAAATAGTTGTACAAAATGAAAGACAGTAATTACTTTGATTGTGTGTAGTTTATTCGCAAATCTTGTGAGTTACTCGTATATTTATTTTGAGTGAAGACAATGTTTGCAACACATAACTCGTCGTCCGTCGACCGGCGGTTGTAAAGCTCAGGCCACACTGTCGTAAAGATCCACCCACGCCCCAATATCACAAAAGCGATCGCAAAACGAATCCAATTCAAACAAAACAGCTATTATTATATCGGTGTAAATAACTCGAAATTGTTGATTTACTTGATGTACTTTGAGTTATAATACCACAATAATTTGGCAGCGAATTTCGCCAAAAATATCGATTTAATAATTGAGGCTACGTGTCCCATATCGAATTGGTTATTATACGAAGTTTAATTTAGATTAAAAATAGATTTTAATCGTGTCAGAGTAGCACGCAACTACTAATAAGCTAATTAGGCAGAGAGAACCTAACGGAGTGACTCTCAATTCAACACATTTAGAAATATTCAAAGTTAATCAATTATTAAGATAAATTTCTCTGTGTCAGCTTCGAATTCAAAATTATCTCATAGGTAGTATTAAACATTTGCCAATAGTGCGTCGATCGCTGTATAACATATTTTATCCCGCATTCAGAGCAAGGAAATGAAAATCGCTCTCCCCGAATGGGTATCGAATCCCTAACCTTCGCGTTTAAAAAGACGCCTGCACCAGGACGTCCCTATCCATAGTGATATAGTTTTAATAAATCACCCACCTATCTTGAGAAGCGTATAATTCACCAGTGTGTCCCACAAGATGGGCTGTTTAAGTTGTCACTTTGACGCAATTTGTGTACATTTTGCATCTTAGCTCCTGTCGCATAATTAGTTAGGATTAATGACTCTATAGCTAGATATGAATGGATTGTTTTGAATTAGGGTCAATTGGCAAGAACACGATAAGAAATTATTTTATATATTAGTTTTTAGTTTACTTGTATATGTTTAATCTGTGGTATTTTAGGCGTTTTTTATCTGTTGATCGCAATGGCGTTTGTAAGTGTTGACGTTTGGTGTAATAAAATAAAAAAAAACTTAATTGACAATAATAATTACAGAAATGAAATTAAATAAACAATGTATTTAATAATTTTTTGCTACCCAGCACATGATGCCAATATTGACTTAGTCTCATCTTGACTTTGGATAATTTCTTACGATTTGGATAATTTCTCTAATCAAAAAAATATATTATGCCCATTTTAATATAACCGTTATCTCATCGCACAATCGCGGCGTTGAGTTCCACCACTCAACACACTAAATCTTGAATATGGTGGCTGAGGGTCTTAATACTAGGTGTCTGCCTATTTCGCTACAAGCGGGATACGCAGGGTCCCCGTTTTCTGTAGTATGAAGCTTTATATTATTTTATAATAAATATATTATTAATAATATTATTATTAAATTTGAACATAATATTCAATAACAGCCCAGTAGTTAGTATATTTTAATTACGACGATAAAGGCAGCTCCACACGGTCGCGTGCCAACTTGCAATCAATCGCTATAATCAATAACACTGGAAATCAATGCCATTATAACAGTCTCGTGTTGCTGCACTTTTATATGCTAGTTGTCATATGTTTTTTTTTGCTTTGTAAAAAAGTTAATTATAAAAAAAATAATGAAAACCATCTTAATTTCGACGCAGCTCGATAAGAATATATGGCTTCTTTGGTGACTAGCGTTTGGTATCTCAGAGGTATGGGTTCGAGTACCGAAGTAGGGTTCGAGTTTTTTCCAATTATTTAATAAATATTAAAAAAAAAAAATTGATTTTAAACCATTTTATAATCATATTAAGTAAATATACATTAGTAGCCGATATAAATCTACCAAATATCATTGAAAAATAGTTAAAAAAGTCATCATATAACCAAAAACAAAATCAAGTAAAAAATCCAGATACTCTCATTCGTTAAATCAATTAAGCCGTATGAAAGCTCCAGACGATCAGGTGCGACTAACAACGTTACAGTTCCTAGTTGACGAGAATCCAGTTATTTCGTTATAAACTTTTGCTATCGTTAAAAGTTAGATACGAACTCCCTACCACCGCCCCCACGGACCAATATTGGGGAGCTCGGAAACAAAAATTTTATTTTTTGTTTTAGATTCACGCATATAGCGAGGAAATGGGAACTTAGGGTTAAGACACTCCGTTCTCAATTTTCCGCGAAATTTCTATAGTTCCGTGTTGAAAAATACAAATCAACGCCGCTCGCATCTGCTATATATCTAAATTTTTAGATTCTTTATTTTTTTCCAGTTGGTAAAGAGAATCTAGTGTAAACACACTATGGCTCAACTTTCTGCCCAATTTCAAGATTGCGTGTTAAAACTCATTTGCTATAGAAATTAAGATAGTTTAACTATAATCATATTCTTGGGCGTGAATCGAACCCACAACCAGTGTGTTTACAAACAAACACACCCCTATGAAGCTATCTACGATGGACTCTAATTTAATTTTTGAGGTTGATGGTTTTCTACGTACATTTTTTTCTTTTCCTACTGGTTGCCACTTCATATGCAATGGCACTCTGTTGGGCAAATGTTTGAACTTGTTATATGATAGAATGATTGGAATCGCGTATGCTCTTTTTATAGCTTTTCTGGTTTCTTTATTTTTTTTTGCTTCATGCTTTATTATTTTAGACTTATACATCTACACCTTTTACTGAACTCTGCTATCTCAAGAACTGTTGTTGAATTAAAAAAAAATCGCTCCTACTACTTCTACATCACATTGATCTTATTAATATATTACACATAGACAGAGTAAATCTGGGAACATAGTTTTAATTTCCCATTTTTACCGAATTCTTCTTCAACCTATCGCATTTACAGTTGCACCTGTCACGACTGGCCTAAAAGCTAGTATATACACATAATATAGTATATAAGCGATCTCCATTCCACTTTTATCATTTCCCTCACAAACCCCACCGAGCGCTCGTAAAATTGATTATTGAATTTAGTTACAAACTACTGACGTCGCGCGATGCTCTTAACGTTTTTACCTCACTCTGGGGGATTTTTGATGAAGAATGAAACGGCGAATGCTAAAAATAGTTTTTATGCTCACTATTTGACAAATTTTCGTAAAATTTTGTGTTTTTTTCTTTATTTCTACGTACTTAATGTTTGGAGCGTGTCAGTGGAACCTAACGCCGCATTTTATCTCCATTCGATTAAGATAAAATGAAAATATTCAAAAATATGCATTTATTTCACCGAGTAAGAATGGACCCTACAACGCTCACGTTTGTTCTAATATTATAATATCATATAAAAATATTATACGTTATTTTTTATATTGTTATAATTTCTTGTGTTATTAAAGCTTTCTTCGCCTACAAATACTATAAAGATGAATAGTTTGTTTGATTAAACGCGTTAACCCCAAAAACTATTGTCAACATTAAACGCAAATTGTAAAATTATATATTGGAACCCACGATACAGGAATACCTAGTGTGGGTACCATCAGATGTAACAAAAATTGTACATGTTATTTGTTAATAAAATAAAAAACTTTAAAACTTTAAAAACTTTATTGAATTGAAGTGAATAAATCGTTTTTGCTTATGTTTAATAGATAGACCATATTACATTTGGACCGAGTTACTTTAGACACCTTTCTATCTCTTAGATTTTTTCATTTGACCACGAAGCCACCGAATTAGACAAATGTCTCGCTAACTGAAACAACAGCCATTTTCAATCTCTTAATAATTTCCGTCACACCACACAATATATGAGTGAATAACAGAAATGAAACAAACACCTACATACGTCATTACATATTATTAGACCTTGTAAAAACATTCCAAGTAAGGATTTGCATGAAATGTACTTCAACACCATTTTAATGAATATATTAAAAAGGAAAACAGAGACTGTCGTGGCGCAGCAGTACGAACGGTTGTGGGTTCGATTCCCACTCGGATTAATGGCTTTCTCCACTTCTACAAGACAGCGCGGTATTGAATTTCACCAACTCAACACGCAACATCGAAAATTGGGCGGTAAGTTGGGAGCGGAGTGTCTTAACACTAGATTCCATCTACCCTAGGAATGTGATATCTAACAAAGTTATTTCAAACTCAAAACCCCTCGAAATAGTACATAAGAAATATCCCTCTAAACAACGGTGGCGACCGCTCGGCCTCCCAAATCAATCGAGCTCTGATTGCCATCTAGCACGCAACAGTGATCCACGCACGCACCGAGTACGGGACAAAAGAAATTCTTACTCTACACTAACGCAACCTACGCTACTAATAACTCATGGGAACCCACAGGAAGTTTATTGGCGGTTAGTTTCTCCATATAATGAAGGAGACCAAGTTTTTAAACTTAAAAGTGGTATTTACTGGTTACTACTAGTTAGGTACCAGTTAGGTTGGTTAATTTAATAAAGTAAATTCAAAATGTAAAATTAAAATGAGGAAATAATTTTTAAAGTGTTGATGAAAGAAATTGATAGAATTTTGAATTTGTTGAAGAACTGTTAGAAAATATCGAAAAAAAAAATCCCTGCCACTATTCTCTGTATACGAGATACAGCGTAACGATCAAAATATTATATACATAAGGATATTTTCAAATTAAAATTGCCTTTATTTTTCTTTTTTGTAGAAACAGCTACAAACACTCTATTCAAATATAGTTTTTCCAACGTCCCACCTGACGTCCGCAACGACTTCGAGTTCGATGCAAATTAGAATCGATTCGTATAACGCCTTCACCCCTTCACCAGCCCACTTTGATTTACAATCGGATACCAGCCGATATACTGAGGAAAATTAACCACATTTTTTTCCACTGTCACACTGACACGCTAATTTAAGGCGTTTTTCCATAAATATGTGAATATTCATATTGTTATATAGTAATAGCAATCAATAAGCACTCCGGTGTTCACGTGTAAGCACGCGATGTGTCGCAGAAACAAAATATTTTTTCTTTTATTATTATAGCAACGGTGTATTAACGGTTTAACAGCTTATTAATGGCCCACAAGTGGACAAAGGGTTTTTTTTAACCTATTTTTTTTATTTATAGCTATAATTAATTTTTACTTTTAATTCAAAGTTTTTATGAAAAATGGTTATATCTTCGTTATTTATGATCAACTGAATTTTTTGTGTACAATATGAACGATATTTAAATTATAAGTGACAAAAAAGTTACAAAATTTTATCGTAACTTGTGTTTAAGCTGTTTAGCAGCATCTCTTGGGCTGACTGTTCTCACACGAGGCAAAGAATGGCTTTGAGTTTCGCCACTCAACCAACAATGTCTCCAAAATTCGCCGGAATAATAACTTAACACCAGGTTCCCTGATACCTCCTATTAACTTTGCTAAAAAAACCATAGCACCATATAAAGTACAAAATTTAATTATTAACGAGTACATCGTGATATACTTAAAAACTCCACCATCAGCTACCTAAAAGGTTAAAATGAAGAATAATATATTTATTTATAAGTAACTTTCTTCAAACAACAAACGAAACCTCCGTGACCGGATGGCATTAATTACTGCCGCTTTTTATTATCAATATCCATCAAAAATGCACATCCTAATGACCGCAATAAACTGATAGCACAGTTGCTTGAAAGATAAAGAGAGTGTTCGAGAGCCACACGCGTTTTACTTATAGTTGAAGTGGATGATGCCAGTAGACTTAGAATAAAAATAAAAAAGTAAATTAACTTCACGCTGTATCCCGCACAAAGCAAAGGGTAGGCAAAGGGAACCTAGTGTTAGATACTCCGTTCCCCATTTTCCACCGAATTCTGGAGGAATTGCGTATTGAGTGGCAGAACGCCGCGCTTCACAACAGAACGAAAAAATGGAAATTTAAATTTAAGTAAATATTTCATCTCCTCGAGTGGGAATTGAACTCACAACCAGTCCTTTTACAGTCACACTTCGTGCAGCTGCGCCACGACTGGCCTCAGAATAGATATTAATAAAGTTGTTGAATATAATCATTAATTGGTATGAGCCATGTTCTTTAGTTCGGTTGGAAGTGGCCAGTTCGTTAAGTTTTGCTTAGTTCTTTTTATTTTAATTCAAATGTTGAAGTCAGTGTAAAGTAGATATATTTGTCAAATTTTAAAAGATAATAGTGTAACATATACTTAGAAACAGCTTCACGTAGTTTCTCGTAGAGCAGGGTAAGCAGCGGTTATCTAGTGCTAAGGCACTCTGTTCTCCTGTTTTCGTCGAATTCTAAAACATATGACAGTAGAATTCTCGTTTGCTCTTTTAGCGAGAGAAGAAAGTCTTGCAGTTAAGCATTAACCAAAACCGCCTCAAACCATTATTTACAAAGTATTTATGAAAAAGCAGTAAACATTTTTAGAGTACTACAAAGAAATGAGGCAACACGTTTACCTCATCCAAACACTTTGTATACTAATACTGCGAACAAAATCAAAACGCAATTTTTGACGATATTCCGAGTCACGTCCGAGCAATAGTCCTCGTATTATATGCAGAATAACAAAAGATCTAGCGAAGATCAAAGGCAATAATAGACGTGTGTTGAAATTTATCGACGTCGTGTAACCGATGAATTTGAAATAAACTACTTAATTGGTTGACACAGACAGACGAACGACGCGATGGACATTTTAATATACAATATTGATGTAACTGTACGGGACAGATGGTGATGTGAGTCAAACGCGTGAGTCAAAAGGCTTTCAAGAGTTAAAAAGAGAGTTGAAAATCATTTTTGCTCTTTTTTTGTAATTTTAAGTTTGTATTGATTGGTATGATATTTTTACTATTAAATATAACAAAAAATATTTTTCTGACTTTGTTTCACGAGAAATTTAAAATACGAGACATTGTGATGCGAATATAGCGTACGTCGCGACAAAAAGGAATATCTGAGACTTCTAATGATGGGACGTGCATTGAAAAATTGTTATAAATGTTGTTGTACATTAAGGTAAAATCAATATATGTAACACCATTAGTCAGATGATTGTAACGAACTAAATGAAGTATACGAATCATATACATATTTACAACATACGTATAACGCGGGAAATGCGAATAACGTCGTAATTTGGTGACTATTGACAGCCAAAATTTTCCGTCAATAAATTATTTAACTAATTGTTTTTTTTTTTGTATCGTCACAAATCCTCTACAAGAAACAGAGTAAATAGTAAAAACCTAGTGATAAAATGTTGTCTTCTTTACTTTGCACCATCAAATTGCGTGTTGGATTGTGGTTCTAGCCAGAAATTTGGCCAGTATCAATTATTTTTAAACTCGTTTGTCACCAATTTTTTTGCGTATATTTTGTCAAGTATTTTCCAATCTTGAAACCTTAAAAATACCTTAAAAATAGATGTTATCATCTATATATATATATATGCTATAATAATATGTTTTTTCAAAAAGTCAGTTAATTTTCCAATTACGTAATTAATTATTAATTATTTATTTTCTATATAGAAAGAACTTATGTACAAAATTCAATATACTAAGTCCACTTGTTTAGGCTTCCTCGATCATTGGGCAGGAAACTTACAGTTTTATATTATTTTATAGATATAGTAGACGGCAAAAAATCTCGCTGTTAAATTACTTTAGTAAGAAATAAATCCATTTAGATTAAATCTATGGCCATGTTATTTAAACTAACAATATCGTCGTTCATAACTGTCCCATAACGGTCTTAGATGTGGTAGAAAAGTAAGACAAAATGTTTCAAACAGTTTCCAAGAATCACGTGTAAGTGAATTTATTATGAGGCTATATTTGATTAAGACCGACCGACCACGAAGGTAACCACATACAACCAGATGGCCCTTTGGTTTGCTTGGCCCAATAAAAAGACCACTCAGAACGCAACTTTTAAATAGATGGAAGAAAAAACTAAATGATTTACCCCTTACCCCACTTCCTTCTGAACTAATATATATGGTAGAAGTGGTGTGAAATAAAATGATATAATAAGATTTCATAAACACAAAATGCTCAATTAGAAGATCATTAAAAAGTAAACAGAGCAATTATAAGTCCAAACCACGTAAATAGAGTTATTGTCTAACATTTAAGTGTTTAAGTAGAAAACCGGCAACGTTATGGTCATGTAGATTTAATCTGAGACGTGCCTGCCATCTGTGTTGTTTGTATGTATGTCACGTCCACCGTCATAAGTCGTTAACTTTGGTTTCACAAAATGCGAGTTTATAAAAAAAAATAAAGTCTATAGAAGGACATGATTATGCCTCGCATACGTAACGAATTGAAGTGGCACGTGAGAAAAAGTGTACAGTTGTTACAATATGCCATACGTTTACGTACTTGCGTAAAGACTAATACGCGTGTTATTATCTATGAAATGTGTTTATCCTGGTACCGGTTGTATTGCGAAGAGACCTGCATTGTCTGTCGGAACTCCGTGATAGGTAGAAATAAAATGTCCAAAATTGCTGTGTTTCGTCTTCAAGGGTCCCTCAATTTGGCAGGTTCCAATAGTATTGTTCATTATGTGACTACTATAGAAACTTTTACGTGACTGACTAATTTATTAAAACCAGCCAGAGACATCCATCCTTCTCAACGGCAAAATCAAAAAGCTCTTACGACCTGCCATCGCTATAATACTAATTTCGTTTTTGTTTGACCGACCGACGTAAAAGCTACAGACACTGAAATTAATACCGCTTTCGTCGTCACGTTTTACTTCAACACTTATTTTAGTACAAACTTGCCGAGAACCAAATTGAGTGCTACGTTTTAACAAATAAAGTTCTCTTTACGCACCAATAAAACCTCTCGCGCTCCCCACATCGCCCTGTCCAGTTTATTATCAATTAATCAAGGCACATTTTTCTTCGAATCCTATTCAAAGCTAATGGCACCCAACATATTGTCGGTTTTAAAATAAAATTTAAGAACGCAATCAAGTCTTTGTTTACAAAAATTAATGTGATACGACTTTAAACGTCTCCTTGCAGTCGTCGAACACCGCAACGTAAACAAGTACAAGTGTTCGGACAGATGTCGTGTGTCAAAGTTTGTTTTAGAAAAAAAAAGAGAAAGTAAATTACTCGGTCGTTTCCAACATTCGCGTTCTCACGAGCCGTCTACTGTCTAGTTAGCTGTAATAAGCCCCAATCATTTGACTTTCAATGTGACGAGGCTTCAAGCCGCTATTTGCATCGCGTTTTTCTACTCGTACTTTCGTTTCTCCTTTTGGTCTTTTCCGTTTGAGCGTTGATCGTAAACAATGACTTCTATTTCGGGTGCATCACGAGAGCCTGTTTATTAATTGCCCATTATAATTGCGTTAATGTGGTCGTGTATCAGCATTTACTTCATTCCACTCGAAGGCTGCATAGTGACAAGAGATCAGCGCGGCGGTCAAGCGTTTTGTTTTAGGATTAAGAGCTTAGGTGCCGAGTGGCGGAATCTACTCTTACGCACGTTAATGACCCACCTAATTTGAATTGTACCAAATATAACCGCTTTATTTATTACTTGGCAAGAGCACACACTGAACGTGCGCAATACAATTTAAACGCAATTAAAATTGCGGTTTGATAAAATTATATGCCTACTACAAATAGAAAGGACAAAGAGTTAGGATTTAGCTGACATTAATGGCGTAATTTTTTTATCCCCCTTTTATTACAATATTTTATATTTTTTTTCTATGATATGAAATGTTTTTTTACTATTTTTTGTTTGTTTTCTTCCAGTTGGAACAAAAGATGGTACCGCTGGCCCTGGTTTTGGAAGACCAGAAGGAGAAGGTGATGAGCGGATTGCGCACATGCTAAATGAAGCTCACATGATTAAGTCACAAGTGAACAATGACGACTCAAGGAGTAACGAGGACTCTAGCTCACCAAGAACACAGTGCCCTTCACCATTTTCTAATAAGGTAAGTTATTAAGACTTGTAAATGATGTTTTATTTTTATTTAACAAATCAATCGTTTTTATTATATATTTTTTAAGAAAGCTCTAGAAAATTTTATATGGGTAAATTAATTTACAATATTAAAAATTTACAGGATTCAATGCAATTAAGAAGGCTGAAAAAATATGAAAACGATGACATTCCCCAAGAGAAAGTGGTTCGCATATATCAAGAAGAACTCGCCAAAATCATGACTAGGAGAGTTGAAGATATGCGACACAACCGAGATGGCTTCCCTGGGTAAGAATAATTATTATAATGTGTTATTTCTACAATTTTTATAGTAAAATAATATATAATAAATAACTGGTGTTACCTATTGAGATTACTGAATATACTGATAAACTGAATGAGAACAGCAAATCTAAAACTAACATGCAGCATGTTTCCTCCATTTTTCAGTGGCGGTATGCCTCACATGGAGCGACCTCCTGAAGATGTCCGTATGGCGTTGGAAGCGTACCACCGGGAGCTTGCCAAAATACAACCCGGAGGCAATATTCCAAACCTGCACAATTTGCCAGGAATGCCTCCCTTCACGAACCTCCTCGCCTTACAGCAGCAGGCCATTCAAAATCAGCACATGAACGGTTCTGGGGCAATCCAAGATCTGTCACTGCCAAAGGAAAAAAAACCTAAAATGAACGGGATGACTGATAGTGATAAGGATAGATCAATGGATGCCGAAGAAGCTATACGACACGCGGGTAGCGCGTTCTCGTTAGTAAGACCAAAGTTAGAACCAGGACAGTCGACAGGATCGTCGGCGTCGAGTCCGTTAGGTAATGCTATATTACCTCCTGCAATCACGCCTAATGAAGACTTTAGTAATTCTGCGGTAGCGAGCCCTTTACAAAGGATGGCATCGATTACAAACAGCCTGATTTCTCAGCCTCCCAACCCTCCCCACCATACACCTCCACAGAGGTCCATGAAAGCTGTTCTTCCACCAATCACACAACAACAATTCGATTTGTTCAACAATTTGAATACAGAAGATATTGTTAAAAGGGTGAAAGAAGCACTTAGCCAATATTCTATAAGTCAAAGGTTATTCGGAGAATCCGTTTTAGGATTGTCCCAGGGCTCCGTAAGCGATCTCCTAGCGAGGCCAAAGCCCTGGCACATGCTCACACAGAAGGGAAGGGAGCCTTTTATTAGAATGAAAATGTTCTTGGAAGATGACAATGCTGTCCACAAACTAGTCGCGTCGCAATACAAAATTGCACCCGAAAAATTGATGAGGACCGGAAATTATAGCGGAGCACCCAGTGAGTATACACAATAACACAATCTTTTAAGTTTTTAATTATTTATAAACCTTCGTTCGTTTTTAAAATGATCTTGTATTTTTTTTTCAGTTTGTCCGCCCAACATGAATAAGCCCATGCCGCCCACACAGAAAATGATCTCCGACGCGACGTCCCTCCTCAGCAAGATGCAGCACGAGCAGCTGCTGGGCGCGGG
>DVQM01000242.1:0-20700 GCA_018231645.1 Heliconius ricini | reverse complement strand
GTTCTCAAGAATACCGTCCAGCGTATTAAAATAATCTATTTGATCATTGGGGGAGTACAGAACTCCGACCAGTACTTTAGTATGACGTAAGGTCAACTCTAAAAAGAGGCATTCAAGAGAGCCATCAGGTTGAGGAGTAGAGCAAAAAACGATACTAGCAGGGATGTGGTCACGGAGATAAATACCAACGCCACCGCCACCCCTACCAGTGCGGTCATTGCGAAATAGGTGATAGCCAGGAAGAGAATAGGAAGCAGATGAAAGCGATGGTTTTAGCCAGGTCTCGGATATAAGTATACAGTCAACTACGCCGGAGCTAAAGGAAGCGAGAATGTCAGAATGATGAGCCGGAACACTCTGCGCGTTGATATGCACCAGGGAGAGGGTTGAAGAACAATTATTGTCGAAAGTTTTCGACAGCTTATCATAAAGTGGTTCTGAATCAAAATCATCAGCACTATCAGCGCTATCATAAATACTAGAAGAACAAGAAAAGTATTCATTTTCATTTAACATAATATATAAATCAGAATAGATAAATGTATTCAAAATATGTATATTTAAAATATATAAAATAAATATATAAAAACAAAATAAAATAATAAATAAATATATAACTATACTATATACAATTCACAAAACAATTTACCTGTACAAGTCGAATTAAATACAAATATACCGAGTTAGAAAACGCCTTCCTGCTCATTTCTCTAATAAAATGTGTTAGTTTAGCCCAACCGCCCGACTAGTTGGGGGTTAAAAATTGCCTCATTACAGGAGTTTATAAAGTCTGTTGTTCTAGACTCTAGACTATAGTATACTTAAAAATTTAAATAAATTAAATATAATTGAATTTGGTCACTTTGACACTAAAATCTTTAATAATTAGTATCAGTTAGAAAACTATTCTGCTTTTAAAATAGGTAGATATATTAGAGCCGTCGTGGCTCAACGTCACAGGTTTGGCTATAAAAGCGACGGCTGTAAGTTCGATTTCTATTTAGGGTATTAATTATTTTCAATTCCTTGATCTGAGAACAAGAAGAAACTTAGCACGGAGTGTTTTGAAAATTGGTCGATGCATGGAGAACCCTACATACTCCATAACCCCTTCAGGATACAGCGTTAAGCCAAAAAAGGAAAATGTTTTATCGAATTGTATTCTTCGTAGTAAACTTCAATAAATTTGGAGGCTATATAAAGTACGAGCGTATTAAATTGTCATAAAAATATCGGCAAAGATCATCGGTTACATAAATTTAAATGTGTCAAATTTAGCACTTTAACGACTACTTAGACCAATTTGTATGTTAAAATCTTGATATATACGATTCGATGACATAGTGTCACAGTTGATATGTCTTGAATTACGCCATGGTTGTGGATTTGATTTTAATTCCTGTAATATATATTTAATATTCTTTTTTTTGCTTAATTTAGTTGATTGCGATGTTAAACTCTAAAAACGCAGAAGTCACCAGTTCTATACTAAAACAGGTAAAGATATACGCGGTATTAACTTAAGCTATTTGAAATCTATTAACAAAAACAAATAAATAATATAAAAAGAATAAATTGATCCTAAATCCTCCTAAATATTTAGAAAAATATGAAAATATATATTAAAAATAATTTATTTACTATAAATTTAAAAAATACAACTAAAATAAAACGATGACATTGTAAAACCTTGAAGTCTTCAAAATTTAACATTAATATCTATACAGATATTAATTATTCATATCAGCGGGATACATTGCGAAATAGGTCGAACTCTAGCAAGTAAATAATTTGTACACTATTCTCGTAACCTTCGATATAATATTAGATAATTTAAATTATAATAACTGATGATTTTTTCTTATATAAATTTATGGTATCTTCTCTCTCATTGTGCTTCTATAATTTGGTGCCCTCTGCCTACCCTGGTTACACCAGGGTGAAAAAAACGCATTATTTCGAACAAATTGTTGAAGCTCTTACAATATACAATATACAAATACAATAAATCATCAAATCATTATTGAAAAATCAAATAATATTTTCAATAATAATAATAAATGTTATATAAATGTTTATTACTTTAAAAACAATTAAAGTATTTATTTTGTCTTACTTAAATAAAAATACACTCGTATAATTTTTTTTTTCATATTTAGAATTGTATGTATACTACCATATCCATATGTCGATCGGTTACAAAATAACATACCAAACGAGATGTCATCACTTCGCATTTACGATCACAAACATTCGAACAACGCGAAGAATAAATTTGTTACTAGTACACGAAGAGGTCACGCTGACGACCTTACCGGAAGCAAGGCCGGAGGTTGTTTAGACGAATTATATAAACTAATCGTTTATTAAATTCTATTGAGAAAATTGACCGAAGCAAGATTTGAACTAAAACTTTTATGAGTCTCTAGAGCAGGGATTCTCAACCTTTTCTTGATCAAGGACCTTTTTTATATCATTCTTGGTAGCAGGGATCACTATGCATATTCACTATGGTATGATAAAAATTACCTGTGATAATCAAGCAAAAACTTCTCCTCACCATCCCCAGTCATAAAATTAAAATCGTCCGCGGACCATATTAAGTCTTCTACAGACCACTGATTGGGAACCAGTGCTTTAGAGTCTAGATAGAGAGAAAAAACCTTATATTTGTATATTAGTAGTTAGAAACATGTCTTACAAACGAAGAAAAAAAATCCGAACCACGATAGTTTATATTTATATTACAGATAAAACTTATCACAAATTACAAAACTATTAAAATTGTAGTTTATTACATACTGAATGAGTGCATACGTTCGCAAACTTAAGTTTGTCAAATTTCATTGACCTACAGGCAACAATTCTGAAATCCGTACGAAACTTTCGGTGGAAGATTCCGACTCGCACTTGATATTTTTTTTTATTTATAGTATACGAGTTAAAACACATGGTAAGTTCTAAGTACGTGAGTTTCAATTGAAATCAATTATTTCTGATTAACGGGTTCAGCCAAATATATTCTTCAGTTTTATAATATGAGCAAAGACATGCGCAATCCCTAGGAATGTATATGGCAAGAGAAAGACAAAGTAAATTAAAGTATACGTAGCCAAATTAGGGAAACACTGGTAAACTTGCGCTGTTATTCAAATTATTTTCAATAAGCAGAAATATGTAATCTATTGTAGTGTCAATAACAAATATTACAATACATAAATGTGCTTATTGTCTTCTTTCTGTGTAAAGTTTTGAACTCTGCGGTAACTGAACCCTCATCTTCGCTTTCTCTTAGAAAGCGAAGATAAGGGTTCAATCGGATTCAAATCAATCGGAATCGGAAATAAATTCAATCGGATTCAAATCATGCAACATTTTCATCTACAGATATACCTTGTTTTATCTTACTAATATTATAAATGTGAAAATTTGTGAGAATAGATGGACTTTTCTTAATTTTTCACGTAAAATATACGAATTTAAATGAAACTTTACAGAATATAGTTTACATATTAGAATACAGTAAAGTTACAGTTTATGAAATATTTTATATTATAGTAGGCAAAGGGGACCTAGTGTTAAGACACTCCGTTCCCCATTTTCTGCCGAATTTTGGAGGCATTGCGTGTTGAGTGACAGAACTCAACGCGGCACTTAGCTTCAACACCAGAGCGAAAAAACGGAAATATAAATTTAAGTAAATATTTTATCTCCTCGAATGGGAATCGACAAACAGTCGGCTATACAGTCACATTTCATGCCGCTGGGCCATGACTGGCCTTTAATGTGGGATTTAATTTTTTTAAATATAATAATAGTAAGTTATATTATGGCATATAATAGATGCTATATTTCATTTAATAATACAAGGAAATGTAGTTGCGAACAACATTTTGTATAAATGTTCATAATAAAAAATGTGCAATAACATTTTAAAATTTTATAAAACGATTTAAAATATATATTTTACAATAAGATTTACCTTTTAACAAAAATAGTTATTTAGTTAATAGATAAGATTCTAATTTAATATCCAACAGGATGTATAAGTATTGTGTAGATGCTTTTTTTACTTATGCAGGTTTATATAGGGTTTTCTTAAAACCACAAATTGCCTTTAAAATATGAACTTTGTCAACTTTACGAGGTAATAAAAGACTTCATATTTACATTTTTCGCTCTGGTAACCTGGCAAAGCGGCTTTGTTATCCGAAACTGAACATACTAATTTTTATTCTTAAAAGAAAGCACAAAACCTTGAAAAATATAGTATTTTGTTTGCCTAATATGGAAAATATATTACGATTTTTTAAAAAAATAGTCAAACAAACAAATATTTAATAGAGTTGAGAATCGAACTCACACTACCGTAACCACGCTCTAATTACATTATGTTAATGTTACAATATTTAATAAATGTTATTTTAGAATAGCTTAATATAAAATACCTAAATTCGAACAAAGAAACTCAATAATATTGAATAATTAATTTAAAAATAACTTTTAATCAAGAATTGTTTTTGGTTACTAGTTTCTATGAACCAAATTTATTATTTATGCATTTGCTGGACATAAGCGTAGGTTTCAGTATGAACATCTATGATATCACTTTGAGCAATATAAATCAAATTATTACTATGAAATTTCTAAACTATAATATATCCAAAAAAGGTACATTCAATCGATTTAGCGCCCACGCTATACTCGACCTCTAAATGCTCTAATAATGTGTTCATAGGAATCAGTTGAAAACATTTTCTTGATTTAAAAGGTTACGTAAATTTGTGTGTGTAGGCTAATGTTCTCCGTTTTCCTTAAAT
Source organism: Heliconius ricini (assembly GCA_018231645.1). NCBI lineage: Eukaryota > Metazoa > Arthropoda > Insecta > Lepidoptera > Nymphalidae > Heliconius > Heliconius ricini. The sequence goes on along the minus strand of DVQM01000242.1, from coordinate 15,880 downwards.
GTCTCGTTCGTTCGTCGTTCTCTGCACGTTGCATCTCCAGAGTGGAGAAATGTATTTTTCCGTGAGTGAGTTCAAATCTTGATCTTTTGGCTTGCCCAAAGTTCGACTATATCGCAAAGAACTCTGTCCACTCTGCCACTTTTAGTTATCCATCTCCTTTTAACTTCTTTATCGCATAAAAAATTTAATATAGTAAGATTTACATCTGTGGACGTTTTCCAAGAGGTTTAAATAACGTTACGTATACAAATATTTAAAAAAATTGTCGTAAATATCTATTCAAAAATTTTTTAAACAGGTAATCACACACCTAGTATAGGATTTGGAAATGGCTTATTGACGTTTTAAAGAGAAAAAAATCATGTGATCATGTTATTTTAAAAGATAATATAAACAAACATGCTACTACTACAATATAAATATCATCTAACAGCTATTGAGTTCACTCGAGGAAATGAAATATTAATTTTTAATTTTTTCGCTCTAACGTCGAGGCAAAGCGTGGAGCTCAGTTTCGCCACTTACCACGCAACACCTTCAGAATTTGTCAAAAATTGTGGAATTAAATGTCTTAAAACTAGGTTCCCACGTTGCCTCTGCCTGCTCTGTTAGGGATATACAGTATGAAGAAAAAAAAACTAAGCGACCTTTTAAAATTCTATAGCAATTGTGTTGTTTTGTTCAATAATATATTTATTTCTTGCGCAACCTAAAGCTTTTCTTTTGCTATCAACTTGTAGTTGCAGACTGTTAAAACATTTAGAGGCATACTAATTCTATATTATGGGATTTAGCCAAACACGAACCACGATATTGCGTTTCATGTTAAGACATTCCATTCCCAACTTTTCAACTAATTTCAAAATCGAGACACTCGTTTGTGCCAAAGAACTTAACTCTGTGATTTGTCTTTTTATCATATATAGCTTGCTCTGGTAGAAAATGAAAAGAATACATACCAAGGAGCAGGAACTGTTCTCATAAATATTGTCCCGCTTATAATAAAAAAATATTTACATTCGTCTCTATACATTCTATGAACTAGCAAATCTCAAATTAACAAATATGTCCCAACGAAATCTGCAGGAACACCTAAGGACTATATAAAAAAAAGATGATTTAATTTGTTAGTTATTAATTAATTTGAGCTATTTCCCAAACTTAATTTAAAGGCCAAAGCTATATAAATGATATATAATGTGTACAAAAAGGCTTCCGTGATTTAATTTATATTTATTTTCGATTGGTTTCCACGTTTGTTTATATTTTTTTTATATTAGCATTCAAACTCATAGACGTCAATTACGGAGTGATTGGTAATTAAGTAGTAATTAATTATTAGTACTATTTAAATGTCAGTTAAATGTTATTCGGCCGTTACTGACAATCTACTAGAGTAGATTAAGTTCAAATTAGAAGTTAAAATTAGAGAGTAGATTAAGTTTAAAGAGATTTCTATCTGTTTGTAATTTCAAAATAATGATGTTTTTCATTTGCATATATAGTCGTTCAGAACAAGAGGACCTTTGGAGTCTCACTGTGCACATATGATGTAAAATTAGCGAAATATAAGGAATATTTTGAAATAAGCCTTAATTTTTCTTTAAATCAAAACAAAAAAATCTCGAATTTTTTTTTCTTAACTAAAAGAAAATCACAATCCGTTGTCCAGTATAACGGGGTAACCAAATTTTCCTATTCGGGTAAGTAAAAGTTTTGGTTGTTATAATAATATATTTTAGTTATTTACGTAAAAGTAATCAAATATACTATATACTATACTATATTATACTAACTTCACGCTTTATCCCTAGCGGGGTAGTCAGAGAGAACGGAGCGCCAAACGCTACGGTCTACATACTTCTTTCGCCTCGTCCACTGTCATCAACCTCTTCATACATGCCCTCCGGGGAATCCTCATGCTTTTTACGTGACCTTCCTCCAGTATATTTGATACTGTGTTTTTGAAGGTCAACCGAGGTCTCCCCCTACCTCACTTAAGTAAAGTAATGAAATTTTCTTAAAATATAAAGTCGTTTTTGGTTGAGACCATATTTATTAGTAATTTTATACAATACTATCAAAAGAAACTAAAACTAGCAGTCTTAGTAGATTTGAAATTTGCTATTCCATATATTTATAATTGTTCGTTAGTATTTGTAATATGTCAGATTACCCACGTGCACATTCCCCAAGAAACCAAAATTCAAACGATTGTAAGCTTAGCACTTTGGGCTTGGTAATTATTAGACCTGATAAATTAAAACTTAATCACAAATTACGCTAACACAGTTAAAAAAAATGTCATTTAAAAGAAAAAAGAAAAACTTAAGCATATTACTATAAAACAGAAGCCTTGTGTTGTTGTTACACTGGCGCTTTCAATTGTCCAAACCAACGCCCCAATCCCTCGTTGGTATTTTGAGGTCAGGACAGGCAGTCCGCTTACTTATGATTGATTTTAAAATTTGTTTTTATCTGTCCTTTGTCCAGACTAATCTCCGAAAAAGCCGAACGAAGTTTTCGGAACTCGTATACCGTAAGCGAATACCTACTACCCAGGTACAAGATATTTAAGTTATTTGAATTAAATAATTGTATAATTCAAGCTTTTTGTTTGAATGTCATGTAGTCTTCCCCGATAAATGGGCAATACAAAAAATGTATATTAGAATTTAAATGTATAGTCTCTGAAATTAGCGATTTCAACCTTTTTGGTTGAAAATCATAGGGTGATTTGATTGATTGATGCTATGATCATAATGATTCCGTTTATTTTACTTTTATTTTTTAGGTTATTTTCTTTATTAATTCTTAGGCAAACAAAGGAAGCATAGTGACATTTTTTTGCCTTTGTCTATAGTTCCTCAGAGAGGTGCTTCTAATATCTTTCTAAAGCCATACTGTTGTTCGTTCATTGCCAACATATTGTTACAGGCGCTCAGTATTTTTTATACTTAAAAGTTACACACGGAATACTTTTATATTTTTGAATTATTATTAAAACGGTTAAGCTGTATCAGTATTCTTAACTAAGCTAACTGTTACTCAATTTGTTACTCTACAAATTGGTTACTCATGCAGTCTCTATGACTGCATGAGTAACCAATTTTGAAAGGCAAGTAGATTTAGTGGGATGGTTTGGTAGGTACGTTAGGAAGTATGTCAGATAAGACAAATAAGGCAGTTTCTTGAAATCCCTAAGGGAACGGGATTATAATGTTTTGTAGTTCACGCCAACGAAGCAACGTGATTCAATTAATAAATTTAAAGAAGCAATGTACATAAAGATATTATTACTTTATTAAATTAAAAATATTATTTATAACGTCAACAAGTGTCATTGTTGTACTCATGTAGTAACATTGTTGCATTTATGTAAAAATTACGTACATTTTTGTCACTGCTATTATTTTTAGTGTGGCGTTTTTCGGTCACAGTTACTTTCCCAATGATTGACTTATAAATCATTATTATAATATTACAACGACTTTAAAATTATTTTAGTCTACTGCACTGGAAATGTCAAAATTTTAATGATTTCTTATTTACGGCTATCCGCGTCACTTGTTTATTAAAATATTATTAAGTTACACCTTAGCCTAATAATTCAATATTCGATTCGATATTTGTATCTATTATTAGACAAAGATTAATTACAATATTCTAAGTCTATTCTATATATTATTAAGACAACTTAACGCTATTTCCTACATAACAAACAGTAGGTAGAATTTAGTATTAAGACGGCGCGTTGCTCATTCCTCGAACAATTTACAAAATTGAGTAATGAGCGACGGAATAAAACGTCACGCTTTCTTTTACCAATGTGAAGGTGGAAAAAATAAGAGTCAAAACAAGTAATTTTTGAGAGATGTAATGTGTAAAGCTGGGCGGTTTGTGGGGAACTAAGTAACACAAGAATCTCTCTCCCTACCTTGCTATATGTGTGACACAGTATGAAACTTCATAAGAAAAAAGGTAAATATTTAAATAACGTTTCTTGTTTATTGCGAAAAAAATGCTTTATTAACGCATATATTTTTTAACTTAAATTAAATCATTCTTTTATAACTATACAATAGATACATATATTATAAAATGTACTTAAGTGAATATTACAAAAATTAATTATGTGAATTGAGTGTATATATAGAAAACTTATAAAAAAATAACTTAGCTTGTGACAAATAATTTATGATGTTAGCATCTTTATAGGATGCTAACATCATTGTTTTATAAAATATATAAAAAAATATAAAATTATCAGATTTAATTCTGATGTTCTCTGCAGGATTATATATAAATTTGATATAAAAAGATATAAATTTGATATTTTTTTGAGGTTCTAGTACTAGTACGTAGTAACAAATCACTACGCATATGTAAAGATCATAACTTGACCAAATATAGTAGAGATAGCTTTATAAAAAATCCTGCGTGCTCAAACAGCTAACTTAAAATTATGTCCACGTGGACGTATCGCACATAACAATTGCGAAAGTGACGTCACACTTTTTCTTTTAGTTTTTCTTCTTAATCTATATAAAAATACTTTTTAATAGAACATATTAAAAAAGTATTACAACCTCAATACTAAGTATAATTTACAAAAACATGATAATTTTTATAAAACTAAAACGTATCACACATTTATCGAAGTATTCATAAATACATTTGATCATCTTTGGATTGCATTACTCAGTAATATTGATCGTGATTACCACCAGTACCCATGGCCGTAGTACCCATAGGGGTAGCCTCCGTAATAATATCCATATCCCGGCCACCCCAATCCGTATCCATATCCGTATCCGTAATGAGGATAATAGTGTCCATAGTGCCCGTACCCGCCGTAGTGACCAAACCCTCCCCAATGGGATGCAGCAGTTTGAAGGTCATCCTTTTCGTTCTCAATTTTTTGGTCCTGCGCAGGAGCACATAGTGCTAGTGCTAGCAAATAGATTATGAAGAATATGATGACCTGGAATGAAAATATATGCTTAGAGATTATTACTTTTCACATTTCTTTGATTAATTTTAATAAAAATATTTCGTATTTTAATTATTTAATTATTTAATTAAAATATAAGTTTTTTTTTTTAGTTTTAAACGATTTTAATGATGTATTTATTGTTTTTCTTTATTTTTTCGCGTAGTAAATATTCAAAAAAATTCAAATGCAAAGTATCCAAATCCATCGCAAGGGCCGAATAACGAAATAAAAAAGTAAACTTCAAATGAAATAATCACAAAATGTGAGACTTGTATGATGATGAATGATGTACTATAGGAGAAAATTACATTATACATTTATTTTCTAATAAGGTACAGAGAAAATGAAATAATGAAGTACTATGAGCTCTGTAAAAATATCTTCATAATAAAAAATAATGTACTCACTGTTTTACTAGCCATTTTCTGTCCTATCTTAGTCTTAACTTGTATGACACTGTCCACAAAAGCTGGAGACGAACGTTTTATATGAGTGTCGCATCGCACCACGCTTGAGTGTGCTTCCTTCTATGCTATTGACCTCCATGGTTTAGGATTGAAGACGCGTTGGGCGAATTCTGTTATGACACGTACTTAGTCATTTTTTTTCAGCTTCACGCTGTATCTCGCATATAGCAGGGTAGGCAGAGGGAAGTTAGTAATAAGACACTCTCCAATTCTCGCTGAATTGACGAGGCTTTGCGTGTTGGGGATGGAATGGAATGGAACTTAACGCCGCGATTTGCCTTACCAGAGCGAAGAATTCTAAATATTATTAAATAATAATTTATTTCCCTGAGTGGGAATCGAACCCATAACCGTCGTCTTACCGTCACTCGCTTGTGCCACTGCGTCACGATGGCCCCGATTGAACAAAAATTTTGCTAAAGCTAACCTGTTTCACGTTTTAATAATTTGTTTACATAAGTTTTGTATGTATTTAAACAAATGCTAATTACAATTCGCATATTAACGTTCAACATGCAATGCAATAATAAAAAATTATGATGATTTTATTTACATTTTTATTGTATATTGTTAAAAGAAAGGAGCGAGGTGGAAAAAAGGGGAAAAAATTCAACGAAAAATTATGTAAAGGGATTCGAAGCCGCGCCTCTTGAACTGGTTTTACCACAAGTGTGTGCAAGGCCTTCTTTTCTTAAATAATAATGACGTATTACTATTATCTAAGTCAGATAAAAAATATTTTTTTCTACACATGAGAAAAATTCCGTTTTAGAAATATATTTCATTACATATTCAACCCACGTGGGTTTTGGGAACGTCGATATAACACCTGTAAATTACTTTAATTATAATCATATCACGATTTGCTTAAACTATTTCATAAGAGATGCCTATCAAGTTTATTTGTTAAAACTTTTCTTCTGAGTAGGTAGTACTGTTATAATATTAAAGAAAACAATGTCACGGTACGGGATTCGCAGGGAGCGCCCTTGCACCGCCGGTAATTCTGACATTTTCTCAGGGACAGTGCACCATCTTCCCTACTCAACCGGTGTCGCTTAAAACGCCAATGGGCTAACAGCATCAACCCCCAGTTAGAAAAAAACTAGTAGGGGTAACCTCACGACCATTTTTGCCGTAATTGATTCAATCAAAATTTATTGACCCTCTTTAGAATTTCAATAAATGTGGGTGATAATCTCATCTCATGTCATCTAAAAAGACCGGAGTAAACAAATTGGTAAAATAATTTTCCGAGTCGAATCGTACTGTTAACCACCACGACAGAAAATGTTTTTATTTACTAAATAATAAAATATTTAACTGTATTATTGACTTTTTAAAATATTTTCGTTACAACATTCTTAAAAAAATATCTTAATATTGACGACTTACCAACCACAAACGCCAAGTGTTTTGTTACACAATTTATTTACATCTTCAAGAAAAATCCATGTACACAGCGCCGCACAGCATCAGACTGTAAATGCGATAGTTGTGAGTTCGATTCTTACTTAGAGGAATGAATTTTCACTTTCGCGCCCTGATAAAGGAGACAAAGCACGTCGGTGATTTGTTATAAGGTGTTCAGTCAACACGCAATACTTCGAAAATTATGCGTTGCGTATCTGCTGTATGAGGAACATAGTAAGAATCTAATATGAAAAATATATATTTATTACTAAAACCACCTTCGCCTATTTACTACCGTTTTGTCAAGTTTACCCTACAAACTGACAGATATCCATATCATTTTGAGCAACTAATAAATTAAATAAAACAAAATTTGCTTCGGGTAGGCAAAGGGAATCTGGTATTAAGACACGCTGTTACACTTTATGCCTCAATATAATCAATAACAAATCGTTTTATTAAAATAAACAATAGAAAAAAAAGGTCTAATAATTGAAATAGATTCGAACTTGTGTGTCTTGAAACCTTCCTACGTGCTAATCGCTAAGCTAAATTTGTTTGTTTAGTAAAAAAAAATTTGTCTTTAGTATGTGTTATAATTGTTATAAAAATAAAAAAATAGTTCAAAACAAAGTGACTCAACCTATTTTCAATGGAATGATGGTTATAAATTTTGATAAAATTTCAAAACAAAAGTCCCAAATTCGTCGTGGCGCAGCGGTACAGCGTCTGTCTGTAAAAGTGACGGTTGTGGGTTGAACTCTTATTCGGGATAATAAATCATTTATCATTTTCACTGTCGGGTATCAGTAAAAAGAGTGGCTTTAAGATTCACCCCTACGTGCGATGTCTCGATAATTGGGAGGTGCGTGAAAAGCGTAGTGTGTTGACACCCTCCCTTACCTACTCCGCTTTAAGATTGAAACCCAGGATCAAAGAACAGTTAAAGTATCCTGAAAAAAATCATATATTATCAAGGCATTAATCATTAAAATCTTCATAAAATGATAATGAGTTACTTATAACTTTAATGAGAGAGAGGAAGGACCGTAATTAGCGTAAGTAGGCTCTTTATACAATGGGCAACGTTTCCACTCGGCGTAGTACGTAGGCCTGTTGGCATAGTGGTAAGATGTAGCGATTTTAAAAATTATGTTAAAAAAATTAAGAAAACATGTATTTAACAACTTTTTGAAACTAAAACAAACTAAAAAGTTTATTTCTTGCAAAATTCAGTACATTTTTTTTCAAAATAAGCAATGACCTGATCGGTAAATTGTTTGAATTTTTTTATATATTAAAATGAATATAAGCAATTATAGTATAACAGACGATATTAACGTTAGTAAAAATATGATAAGGATTTTATGTAAATAACAAAACAATATCGTTTTCATGTTGTGATAGTAAAGTTAAGTAACATTTAAGAGGCTTTCTTTACTTAAGGCTCAATTAAAAACAGAGAATTTTGTCACTAGTTCCATTTTATCCCTTTGTTAAAACGGCAATAATATGGTCTTTATATATTTTCAGAAACTTTATTATTAAGTAAATTAGCTTAAAAGTTATATGAAAAACAAACAATAAATTTTCACTTTAAATTATATTCAAAATATACCTAATTTAAAATATATAAAAATTGTTTTCACAAAAACGCTACCGCTTCTATTTTCTATGTGTGACACATACACAAGTCAGTACATAACATCCACCGTCCTTCCCTTTACTCATTATGTTTGTCATTGATTCTTTTGTCGATTGTTTGAGTTTGTACTATTGAAGTATTAATAGCTGGTTTTTTTAGATAAAATTATATATGTATAAAAGGTAGATAGGTATTGTTAGCTTTGTTTACACATGTTATTATTTTCGCACATATTCTGTTTTATGTTGGCTGTTGTTGGTTAATAGAGACGTATGTAAGTGACTGGCCGCCAGTGTAATGTCTCATATTCAATGGAAAATGGGGAAAAAATGTCTTAGTGGCAACGGAATGTTTTAACACTAAGTTACAAGGTTTAATTTACCTACCTGCGTAGCATTTGGATACAGCATAAAAATAATAAAAGAATATAAAATTGGAAATGAGGACTCTTCAACATTAAGTTTACTTTGCTTAAATAGCTAAATACGAAATATGAGAAAAATTAAACGAAATAAGCTTACATATTTGAGCTAGTATATTGATTTAAATAGTTCAAAAATAGTTGTAATTATTATATGTAAATAACAAAAATACATACAGTCGGTGCAAATTCTACATGCTTGTAAGTTGATTAATATTTTTCAGTTAGTTTTTATATACGTAGCTTGTATATTTTTCGTGCTATATGTATTTATTCTGCTGGTAGAAGTAATAATTAATGAAATGAAGTAAATATTTTTTTTAAATCTACACACAGGCGAAACTACACTTGTTAAGATTTCTTAACATAAAAGAGGAATATATAGTACTATAAGAGTATTTTCCGAAATTTTTATTAGGACAACAAAACCAGCATTTTACTTTTTATCGTCTACATACGCAAAATTACGTTTAAAGTTAATATTCTTTAATTGAACTTACAACATTTCTCTAATACTGTTATGTTTATTTTTAAGAACAACAACATAGACAACATAAATTCTTAGGTTTTTCCTTCTATACTCATAACGTAACTATTACCGAATATATCACAATGACCGTTAAAAAATACCGCACTTAAGCGTGACTTGAATGGATATTAAATGAAATTTTACAAATCATAAAATGTTTCATACAAAAATCACTTTAACACCTAAAAAGTTAAAGGTCAAAATTGAATGTATTTATTATGTTATTCAATGTTTCTTATATAGATTGTATGGAAGAATTCTAAACGGTTAACAACAATAAAATCCTGCGAATCTCTCAATGAACGTACCTCTTAGTACGAAATGTGCATTGAATTTTTTATAAATCTTATGAACTTCGGTAGGTATTTGTAAATTCTTAAAGAACATTTTCATTCAAGTAATTTTTTTTGTTTATATTATTTTGGTGGCATTGGGTTAGTGTTCCGTTCTTAATCTTTCGAATACTGTATACCGTTCTTCAGTATTCGTAGTTTCGAATAAGTATTTAATATAAACAAATTAATTCGTGACCAGTAGTGGCGCAGCGGCACAAAGTGTGACTATAAAATAGACTGGTTGTGGGTTCGATGCCCACAAATTAATATCTTTCTTTATAGCTTCAGGTTGCATCCTCCCACTCAATTTTCAAAACGGAGGAATAAAAATTAACCCGAGTCTAAGCTCGATTTCTAAGTCACTGTTACATTCAGACGTTTAAACTATTTTTTTCTGATCACTATTTTATCTCTTATGAGAAGGCACTCCTATCATCGTGCTAGCGAAAGCTTGCATTAATGATATTGAATTTTACTGACGGAATGTAATATCGCGCCTTACTTCAAACAAAGCGAATATGAAAATAATTTAATATATTCTTTAACCCGAGTCGGTATTCAACTTAGCACGTGCAGCACGTGCACGAGCACGTTTGGCACACCTAAAAATCCAGATATAATTTCAACATATAAATGTATTAGTCTAGTTAAGTTAAACCAAAAATTATCTAAAATTTTCTAGAGATTTTGGGTGCATTATTTATCTCCGTATGTATAATTAAATTATAAGTGATCGCTGTCTCCATATTTAAAAACATCTACATTTGGAGGTACATATTATTTTAATGGAACCTATAACATTGATTTTTAAAAATGTTGTCTGTTTTTCTGTGCGTTTGTGCTGCGTGCCAATCTCAGAAACAGCTTAAATTTAGTTTTCACTATTGTATTTTTAGAAATCTTCTCTTAACATATTTTGTGAAAAATTTCTTAAATTAAAAATTTCTTAAATTAATCAATATCAAATACTTTGTTTACTAAAGTAAAGTAAAATGCTTAATTAAACCAGCCAATTTCAGATTGTAATTATTCTAAAACAAACATATATTTTTATTCAACATTCAAAAACGACCTCAAGTATTCAACTATTAATGATTGAATGCCAGCGTAACCAATTTCCAATTGTATACCGTATCTCTTTAGTAGCGATATTCCAAAAAATATTCAAGTCCAATAGATTTAATTAAAATTACCAAATTTAATTTTCATTATTTCTTAATGTAGAAAATAGGTGGAATCTAGTGATAATATGTTCTGTGTACCGTTGACGTTGTACGTGGATGTATGGTACATCTAGACGAAGTGTGGCGTTAAGTTACGCCATTATAATAACCATCACGTGGATAGTGCGACACTAGCGTCAGCACCAATAACGAACGCCTATTTGTAAAGTGGGCCACTCATTTCAGTGTTACTTACTATAAATATACATTTAGCTAATGTAATATGTAATTGGTGATTATATAAGAAATTCAGGTCTACCGTCACGCGCCGACGGGTGGCGGTGCTAAATGAACGGCTATGACACTGTAATCTTGACATACCGTATATAGTACTTTCAATATTACAAAATTAAGAAAAAATATATGAACGTCGTGGCGCGTTAACTATAGACACGGCAGTTATGGGTCCAATTACCCCTTAGAGGCATAAATTGTTTTCATTTTCTTATTTTAATTACAAAAGAAACTGTTGCGTTGAGTTGAACTCAACTTAAAGAAATGGTTGAAAGTGGGAAATAAAATGCTACAATCCTAGGTTACCTCCAAATAAGTTACCTATAAATAATTAACTAATGACGGTATCAAATTAACTATAACTATAATTATAGGAAATATATACCTCAAAAGTTTTTAGTAGAATAAAATGAAATGAAATGCACAGTTAATCTTAATATTATTCTCGGATATAAAGATAATATTATATCCGTGCATATATTATTTAAGTAAATCACTTTAAGTGAGGCCGCCATTGCCCATTAATGAAATTGTAAATACAGTAAACTGTAATATATATTTTTTCTTATACAATAAAGCATAATAATATTATTTTTATTTACATAACGTGAGCCAAAATGTCAACAAAATTAATAAAAACATATAAATCATGTCTAAAAGCGCCTGTTACTTCATGTATAGCAAGTTCTTTAACAAAAAAATTGCTACTTAAAAAACTGCTCCTTAAAATAAAAACAACTGTTTTAATACTTTTGGGAGATTTGTATTGTTGGGCTTTCTCCGCTTTCATAAAAAAAAAAGAAAAAAATCCACTGTCGGCGATGGCAACATTTTTCGATAGTTTACCGGACTGGGCCTAGTATAGTGCGTTCACCGCATTTCATGTCTTCAACAACTTTGTCGAATGTATTAATAAAGGTTACAAATGAGAATACCAAATACGAAACAATTATATTACATAAAAACTTATTCAATAAAACCTACGTATGAAAATAAATTAATTTACAAATTATTGTTAATTATAAGAACTGCTCGATCGGCGCGTAGTCTATGTCTGAAGCGCTGCGTAGGTGTCCTGAGGCCGGTCCTTTCCTGAAGTATTCAGCTACGTTGCCACTGACACTTCCGTAGGGAATACCACCTTGAAGATAAATAAGGACTTACAATATTATATAATAAAAAGTTGAGATCAGTCGTGGCGCAGGGACACAAAGTGTGACTGTGAAAGTGTGGGGTCGATCCCAACTCGAGGAAATTAAATATTTATTTATATTTCTTTGCTCTGATATCGAGGCAAAGCGCGGCGTTGAGTTCCGCCACTCAATACGCAATGCCTCCAGAATTCGGCGGAAAGTGAGGAACGGAGTATCTTACCACTAGGTTGTCTCTATCTGTCACGCTGTGTGCAGGCTACAGCGTGAAGTTGATTTAATTTTTTTGTTAAATTATTTATTTTCTTTTATCGACAATAGCTCTGCAATACTATAATTTAGAAAATTAATTTTATTTTCCGCTTTTACGTTTTGTACAGTTAGCAAAAAGCAGAAAAAACAGCTTAGTTATGACTTACTATCGGTAATGACATGATTAATGATATGATATGATTAAAATCAAATAGAAAACCACCTTTAATATTTTTTAATTGTGAATATTTAATATTAACAGGCAATAATGTGGTCGTCACTTAGCGTTATATCAATAATTATTGAATAATAAATTTACCATAAGAAAGTCCAGGCCCGGGCAAGGGAGCGTGTCCCGCGCTATCAGGCCTCGGTGCGCAAAATGCAACGCACACAATGCACAGAAGAAACACAAGCTGTAAATTTGAAAAAATTGATTGATAATATAAAATAATAAGCTAAATATATTATATAATATTGTTTTGTTTTATGTACAATACAGACGCCGTGACGCAATTACACAGTGTTCTCGCAATGCGACTGTTGTAGATAGTTTAATTAGATTCAGGCCAAAAAAGTTTTTATTTTTGTTTTGCACTGGTAGCAAGATAATGCGCAGCGTTAAGTTCTGCCAGGGTAATAACTGAGAATTTTAACACTAGGCGCTCATTGTCTATTCCTGCGGGATACAGCATCAAGCATTGAAAAAAAATTACACTATTTTAATACTCCTCAACGAACCCCACCTGTATGTCATAATTAATTTTCTTAGCAGGTAAAAAATACCATGTACATGTAACTGTAACATTTTTGACGTGTGTATTTTAGCCTAGTATCGAACCTTGAACTTAAAACTCCAAGCAAGGCTAAGTTGATACAATGTCAACAGGTTTGCGAACGAATATCAAAATGAGTGAATTATACGTGATATATTAACTTCCTGAATCATTACTATGTAATGATATTAAGTTGGTTAAATTTAAAAATTATATATTATTTACAAGCGTGGCAGTGAAATGAGGTGCAGCGTTGAATTCCGCTACTTACCTCGCAATGTCTTAAAAATCGTGTGGAAAGGAGAGAACAGAGTGTACACACTAGATTCCCTCAACTTATTCTGTTATATGCGGGTCACTGCGTAAAGCAAAAGAAAGGATATAGAAAGTTAGTTAGCTTCACGCTGTATCCCGTATACAGCAGGGTTGGCAGAAGGAACCTAGTGTAGTTAAGACACTTCGTTCTCCACTTAAAAAATATAGATAATATAGGATTTTATACATTTAATGTACATATAATTATCTCCACATAAACAACATTCCAAAGTCGCTATGCAAACTCCTTTATCTTGTTGTATCTGAATATTATCAAAGCGTTTTCTACATAAAAGTTATTTAAAACTTCTCCATATAAAGATCGTGTCTATTAGGTATAATTATATTAACATTATTAATTCTTATGTTATCAAAAAGTCGTATTTAAATTGGTTATTCTCTTTAAACACTAGTCTTATTTAAATAAATATTAGATTAGAATTTCTCGCATAGGGTAAACAGAAAACAGTCTGATCTCTGATTTCTTGGTCAATTTGAGACATTGTGTTAAATACATACGTATATAAATATAAAATAAATAAATATAAAATCTCTATAGTTAAATTAGTCACATTTCATATTTTTTTACATTCTAAATGGAGATTACGTTAATCTTAGATCGTTTTCCATTTAAATATGAATCCAAATATCTTAACACTCTTTATGTTATTTATGAAATAATAGCCTATACATTGACACATACATAATTGGGGGGGACATAATTGGGGGTACATATTAAGGCCTTTGAGGCGCAGGGGAACAAGAGAGTGACTGTAACGCTACGGTTATGGGTTCGATCCCCCCGTGGAGAAAGGAATCATAATTTAATTTTTTGGTCCAAGGCACCAAGGCAAAAGAGCCTGCCATTAGTCTTGCCACTCAACACGCCTCGAAAAACTCAGAGGAAAGTGAGTGACGGAGTATCCTAACACAAGATTTCCCTCTGACTACTCTATACGGGTAGACTGCCCGTGACCACGGACTACTGCAAAGTGTTCGAAACGTCGGGTTTCCAAAAATGTATAAAAATACCAAATATACGCGATTAATCCGGTTAAAAAAGTTTTATTCAAAAAGTCAAATAAATCAGCTTCACGTTGTATCCCGCACATAGCAGATTAGGCAGAGTGAACCTAGTGTTAAGACATTCCGTTCGCCACTTTCCGTCGAATTCTGGAGGCATTGCGTGCATAATTATTATTATTATTATTTAAAAAAAATCCATATTATTAATGGGATAATGGAGGCCCTTTATTCCATTCCCCAGTTTAATTATGGTTTTTATAGTTCAAATAGCGCATCAAACGAAAATGTACGTCGAATTTATTTGTAATATATTCATGAAATATACATAATTTCAATTAAAATAATATTAACTTGTGAAATTCTGCACAGTTCACTTTTACTTAAAAAATGATGCTATTAAAATGCATAAAGTTCGCAAGACTAGTTTTTATATTTAATTCTCTTCTTTACATAATTAAACTTAGATTTTTTAATTAAAACAATTGGACACATTTGAGGCGGTCGCGGTGCAGTGGCGCAGCTTCTGATTACATAAGAGACGATTGTGGGTTTGATTCCCATTCAAAGGAATACACTTACATTTTCTCGCTTTGGTAACAAAGACAAAACATGGCATTGAGTTCTGCCACTTAACAAGGTTCAGACTGAAGGTACGAAAATAATTCTAATTTTTTTTATAGCGCTAAAGAAACAATTGTAGCAATAATTTTACTGATGTTATAATTTAAAAACAATTATTTTTATACAATCTTTGGGTAAAAAATACTAAAAAAAAACAATTAAAAGAAACAGGTCGCACATCACTAGTGAAGTTATTTTTTAATAACATTAATATTTAAATTTTTAGCAATCTACAATTTCATAAAAATAATTTACATAAATAGTTGCGTTTTGCGAAAAAGAAATTTGTATTTAAATGAATATTTGAGATCATAGATCTCGGTACGTCTCTAATACAGAAATCTTCTTATATTAAAATCATAACTGATCAGCGTCTGAACACGGAAAATATATCAGAAATAGAAAAAAATCTATAATTTTTAAATTAAAATTAAATTAGCTTCACGCTATATCCCGCACACAGCAGGGTAGGCAGA
>DVQM01000241.1:0-20727 GCA_018231645.1 Heliconius ricini | reverse complement strand
ATAAAAATACCAAATATACGCGATTAATCCGGTTAAAATAGTTTTATTCAAAATTATGCCGTTTTAGAGGCAAGTCAGTCAGTCAGCGTTCGACTGTAAGGTTATAGGGCGCCTGGTATAGGCCACGACTGGTATAGGTTCAATTTCTATTCGAAAAGATGAAACATTTAATATTGTCATTTCATTTTTTAATATTTTCAATTTTGGAGGCATTGCGTGTTGAGTGGTGGAAATGAACGCCGCGCTTTATCTTGTGACCAGAGTGAGGGGTGGCCTCAACTATGTACATATATGGCAACTATTTAAAACTATTTCGTTTCTGATACAGCCTGGGCACAGCCTGTCTGAAGGCACAGCCTAGTTTATGCGGCGTAGAATGAAATGAATTTTGAAAGACGAGTATACATTCCTTGTGGATTTGTCATGTAAAGATTCCTTTTGGAGTCTAGGAAAATATTAATAGTAGATTTCCTTAAAATACTGTAATAAGAACAAAGTGGACTTTGGATTTTACGTACTAGTAATAAATATTTTTTAAGAAGGAAAAATGAATTGAAAAAAGCATCTAACGCATTCTTCAAAGCATTGACCATATATCGCGCGGAGTTCTTACTATACAAGACGACGGGTACCCGTACCCGTGTGTCGGTACAGTGTTTCACTGTGAACGTGACAGTCGTTGGATCAATCCCCACTTCGGGGATGAATTATTGTTAAGCTTTGAACTCATCTGCGTAGAGCAATGCCGGATACTTTTGACATAACGAGTGTAACATTAAGGGATTTTTTATTCAACTTCACCATCTAAATTCTTCCCAATACTTAAGCAAATAATCTTAAAATGATAAATGAATTAAAATATGTAAAAAAAGAAACTAGCGTAACCTAAGACCTGAGGGTCTAGAATCAATTCTAGATCAATATATAATAATTGAATGATAACAATATATATGGGACAAGTTTATCGAACAATCAACCGATGATGTCATATTGGCTCGTCGAACTCGTAGTGTGTTTCCATTATACTAATTTGTAGATTAGGCCATCGTGGCGCAACGGTACGACGTCTGACTGTAAATGCGACTGTTTTGGTTTGATCCCCATTAGGGAAGAATAAATTATTTTTATATATCCGAGGATGTATAATATCATCTGATAAAAAAGAATTGAAGATTTGAAACATTAGCGAAAAGTGAGGAACTGGGTGTTTTAACATTAGTTTCTGTTTTCCTTTTCTATCCTTTTTCTTTTTGCTTCTTTTTTTATCTACAAAATACTGAGTTAGTGGCAAGTGTGTATTTATGAGTAAAAAAGAGTTATATAAATATAAATTACGTGTTGGTATTCACAAATTTCTTCAACTAAGAGTCAAACTAAAATAAATGTTTGAATTGAAATGTTTGATAAATGTTTGAATTGAAATTGAGCAGTCAGAGTTTCATCAAAGCTGGCGCAGTAGGTTTTGAGATATAGATATCTTTAACATTTTTACAGTGTTATTTCACCCTTAGGAAAGAAAAATACTTATTTAGAATCAGTCGACCGACCAAGTTTTCCGTTTCCAGGAGGCGCCGGTTCGAGTCCCATTACGTTGAATTTTTTATACGTTTTCTAAATAAGTATAGATATTTTCATCTAGGTAATTGACAGCTATTTAAAGTTAGTTTATTAATATTGATTTTAAGTACGATTCTATGTTTTGGTTTGTCGACTAAATTTAGTCTTAGGTTCCGCTGCTTAAACAATCCAGGCCAAGTATATTAATTTATCACATAAAACTATAAATAAAAATAATTTTCTCATTATACAAAACATATAAATACTACACTGTGATAGAAAACCAATCCATATTTTTATATCAAATATTTCTGTTGATTCATATTTTTATTTTAAAAATATAAATCAACAGATCGTACATAAGAAAAATATTATTTCCTTTGAAAGTTTCATCACAATGGAAACAGTATAATAGACAGATTGATTGTATAGTATTGTACACCCATCAATTTGTGCATTTAACATATTGCCGTCGCATTGTTCTGAGATCGAGTCATCGCCTTCAATACTATTTGCTGGTAATATGGTATAATAGATTTTCCTATTGTTTTTTTTCTTACAGGCCACAGTGGCTTCTAAGCTCAATAGTTCTAGGTTCTATTATCACGGAACGAAGATAAAAAAACATAATCTGACCTGGCTAGACAAAACGCGACACGTGCGAGGACGAGCAATATACAAAATTATAATTAAATAAATAAAAAGTTGTAAAAAATTTACAGAGACCATCATTGCACCGGGGCACAGCATCATGTAACCGTGTTGACGGTTAAAGATTCTTTGTTTAATTTACTTGCTTTTGTTATAACAGGAACATGCGTGGCATTGAGTTTCGGCAATCGACCTGAAATTTCTCGAAAATTTACCAGTTATCAACACGAAATTTCCCGAAAATTTTAAAAATGGAGTAGATTAGTTCTCTCTGCTTACTATGAAGAATTCTCTCTTTCTTAAAAGTGAAATATCTCCTGTCTTGTTGAATTTGAAAACTGACAATTTACAGCAAAATAAAAAATCTACAGTACATCCTAGAGTATTTTTAGCTTCACGCTATATTCTACATATAACAAGGGAGGCAGAGAGAACAATATGAAGACAATTAATTTTTGGTTTTCCATCATAATTAAAGACTTGTGAGATTGTATTGAGTGGCGGAACCTTTTTCGACCGCACTTCGTCTAATAGATAATCAACAATTCAAACCTGACAATGTTAACAGATACAGATATCAGACATTTTTCATCAAATTTAAAACCCGTTAGATGCAGAGAACCTAACCAAAAAATAATAATAAAAACTGATTGCAATTATTTTTTAAATATATGTAGGTGAGATTTACACTTTTGTACCAGTAGATATAAAAAAAGCGTAAAAAAGCATAAAAAATTGAAGTTTTTTTTGTTTTACGCTTCTACAGTGCATTACTGGAATAAGAGGTTTGAGGTTTCGTTTCCTCTGCTTTCTGTGCTATATAGTAAAAAGATCTGCCCAATTTTTGAGACATTAAGGCCAGTCGTGGCGCAGGGGCATATCACATGAAAGCATGACTGTAAAATTTGGAAGTGACTGGTTATGAGTTCGATTCCCACTCGAGGAGATAAATATTTATTTAAATTTACATTTTCATTTCTTCGCTCTGGTGTCGAAGCAAAACGTGGCGTTGTTTTACCAGTTCCGCCATTCAACCCGCAATGCTTTCAGGATTCGGCAGAAAGTGGAGTAAGTGAGTGTCTTAACACTAGGTTCCCTCTGCCTACCCTGCTATGTGCGGGATACAGCGTGAAGCTGATCTGATTTTGTTACATTTTTGTGTATTGAGTGACAAACCCAAAAGTCACACCTTCTGTGTTACCATAGCAAGTAAATGAAAATAATTAATTCCCCCGAGTGAGAACTCAACCAACACCACCACCACCACCTTCGTGCTTATTCATACACTATTTCGCTCAGTCAACGTGAAGCAATTTTTATTTTATATTTATAAAAATAACATTTAGTTATCGACACAACACCAGCACATCCCTAGCGCGGTACACGATAGGAAATTAAAATTTTCCTCTTCATTTAAAAGAAGCGCTGCCCCCGGCTAACTCCTTAATGTATCCATCTATTTTATACAGTCCGCCGCCGTTATAACGTATCGAAGTGGAGATTAGCTAATAATTATGTTTATATAGTTATTTATTTGAGGCCAGTCGTGGCGCAGGGACACAAAGTGGTTGTAACGCGGTGGTTGTGAGCTCGATAGATTTCATTATTATTTGTTAATATTTGCTTTTCCTCGCTCTGGCTCTGGCAAAAAGTCGGCGTCGACTTTTCCGCCACTCAAGATGCAATGTCTCGGATAGTAGAAAACGCCTCAGTCGCTCGTCTTAGTTTCCTCTGCCTACCCAGTTCCATACGGGATACAGCGTAAAGCAGATTTTTTTTAAATTTAAATATTCATTTACTTTTTTCCAGTTAATAACATGATATTGTTCACATTCCCAGATTCGATACTCTTTTAGGGTGATGTCATCAAGTTCAAAATGCAATATTTTTTAAACTAGGGGAAATTGGAAAAGTGGTTTTATTTTAAAAACGAAATGTTTCTTTTACGTATTATTTTGTTTGTTCATTATTTTATATCTTTATCTATATAATATATAAAACTCTTTCCTTATTGATTGACTGACAGACAACATACTGACGAAACTACCGTACGGAAAAAGTTGTAATTTATGGTATAGATAGGTAAGGAAATGTATGGAAGCGCTAAGAGACGGTTTCTCGAAATAACCACGAGTTTCAATGAAGGAAGTGGGTTCCGCCACTCATCATTCAAAAATCAAAGCCATCATCATTCAAAATTCGGAAAAAAGTAGTAGAAGGAAGAATTAGGAGTGGGAGAATAATAATAACGAAATATCCTACACTAGGTTCTTTGTTACCTCTACCTACTTTACTATATATACAGCGTTAAAAAACGACGGGATCGGGAAACAACGAGATTTTCCATTTTCCGTCCTCACTAAAAAGTTGCGTGTGACGACTAACTACGTTTTAAACTAAATTTAAAATATTTTCATCTAATACATACAGACATAGGCATCATAACAGCGAAAAGCACAAACAATTTTATAGAAATTTCACCATAAAAGGGGCCAGATTTTTTACACTATTTCACTCCATTGAAAAACGACTCCCCTTTACTCAGATGACCCGTCTTATACATACGTGTAGCTTACAAAGAAAGAAATAACATTTCTATACTTCTATACTAGTATTCTATACTACAGTATACTAGACTTTTATTTTTTTTCCTCAACGCGGCCGAGATCTTTGAGAATCTCAAGCGGGGCAATTACTTCTTGCTTTCAATGCTGTCAAAGCTGAGTTTAGTAAACTTCTTGGTGCATATGGATATGTGAAATTGACGTTTGAGTACGGAGTTTTCTTGAATATTGAGCTGGATAGTTTGAGTTTTGTATTTTTTGTGGGTTTTAGTTAGTAATTATTTAGTTTTTAGTTGTACACGCTGCATTCCGCTCATAGCAGGGCAGAGAGAACCTGGGAAACTAGTGTTAAGATCCCCCGCTTCCATTAAAACACTGCAAAATTGGGCGGAAACTGGGGAACGGTTCCCATTTCCGAATTCTGTATGTGGCAGTGGCAGAACCTAACATCTCGCTTTGTCATGTTGCCAGTGAAAATCAAACCGATTACTGTCATGTTTTCAGTCGCAAGCTTGAGTCCCTGCGGCTCGACTGGCCTGTATTTATTTTTAGATTTATTTCATATAACCCTTTCAATGTATATATAAATAGTAAAAAATAATAATTTCGATTTACTAAATGGCTGTGGCTTGAATGTCATTATATCATAGAAGAAACATTATACCAAAACGACCACAACAATCCAACAGAAAATGGACAAAACCGACAAATACTAGTAGTGTAATACAAAATAAACAAATACTTCTTCACGTCATTCCACCGTCTTCACTGTCTCGAGTTCAGCTGTCGATCTGGAATCTGCATACAATCTAGTATCTCGAGGGTCAAATAGCAGAGATTCCTTGGAACAATTACACGTCACGTCAGCGGAAATCGAAGGATGTTTAATTAAATCCAAATCAAATTATTTATCTTAGACGTTTTGTGTTTGTTTGTGTGTTTTGTTTTTGTTGGAGAGTTGGTTTTGTTTTCTTTTTTATATAAAAAATCAGCTTCATGCTGTATCCCGCATAAAGTAAGGTAGGCAGAGGAAACTTAGTGTTAAGACACTCCGTACCGCACTTTCTGCTGAATTCTGGAGGCATTTTGCTTCGACATCAGAGTGAAGAAATAAAAGTATAAATTTAAATAAATATTTCATTTCCTCGATTGGGGATCGAACCCATAACCAGTCGATTTTGGAACTAGACTTTGTGCCCCTGCGCCACAATTGGCCTCTAAAATATCAAACAATCGCTTCTTCTTCATTTATATTTAAAATAAATAGAGTGGTATCACCAACTCTACATACACTCTACACATTTGACATCTTGTAAATCCCAACTGTCTCTTACGAAGTGTCAATTCGTATTCGATACGCTGCGATTTGTAATCAGACGCCATTACAGATTATAAAACTTGTATTATTGAGATCGAAATAAATTTTATTCATGTTATTGTGCTAGTTAAGATCGGTTTCTTTAGAATTATTCTATAAAATAGAAAATTTCTTTCACTTTTTAATCTTGCCTTTTTTTATTTATTTTGTCCCCAGTTTGCGTGTTGAGGCCGTTGTGACTAAACCCACAATGGCACAGTGTCTGTTTAAAAGCGTGACGGTTGCGGATTCGATTTCCGCTCAAGGTCAAGGTCATGAATTATTTTCATTTTTATGTCCTGGGATAAAAATAAAGATAGATGTTGAGATCCACCACACACAATATTATATCTAAAATTATGCAGAGACGGACTGTCTCAACACTAAATTCCTTCTGTCTACGCCGCCACTTATAATCTTCTCATACATTTATAAATAAATAGATAGCATTTATTGTTTAAAGAGACCATCTAGCCTTTATTTTTTCCATTATTCTTTAATTAATCCCGTTTCATCCCCAAAACTGAATCAAAACAAAGCATAAATATTGTATAGATATCAAATAATACGTAATAATCTATAGGATATGTTACAACACCCTAAATCTTGATATTAGCAAGAAACTCTAATGGCCGAGATATAATAAGAGAAAGATTCTCGCTATATAGGTAAGAAATAAGGCTGGAATACACTTAAACCAATATTTACAAATATTTTTGTTGAGTAGAGTGAGTGACAAGAGAGGCAAAAGGAGGTTTTTGGTTTATTTGAGGACACGGTATCAATGATTCTGAAGGTCACATAAATTGCATGAGTACCTTCCAGAAAGTATTTAAAGAGGTTAATCATAGTGGACGAGGTGAAAGAGATATGTAGAGACCGTAATGTTTAGCGCCCGTCTTCTCCTTGGCTATCCCGTAAGGGAGAACAACTAATAAAAACATAATTCTAACAACAAACTAATTTCATTTACACCTCGCATATAGTTTAGTATAGATTAGTTTGCTTAACATTGTCAGAAATTGACAAAATTAAAATGGGACTACACTGGAAGAACCAGCTTTCAAATAAAAAAATGAATAATCAAAAATGGTTTATCCAGTGAAAAGTTCAGAGGTAAAAAATATTAAAAAAAACGAATTAATAAGATATCGTTAAATTTTTATGACAAACCGTAATTTTCTGTTGACGTTTTCTTTAAATTTTGCACCAAAAAATGAACTCAGTGTACCACAGTCTCAATACAAAAACACAGCGCAGTAGTTGCAGAAGTGGGGGACGGACATCAAAGCGTTAAGTGCGTCTGCTCATCGAATCTATTAAGTCCCCTCGATAAATAAGATTACGTGTACAACACGGTTTTGTTTTCTTTATTTTCGTTCTGAGTTCGATTCCCATTCAGGGGAATGAATTATTATTATTTGATATTTTCCATGTAAAGTACGATGGTAAAATCGCAGTGTCAATTTTCGTCTCCCAACACGTCTTGAAAATTCAGGTAAAAGTGGGGAATGGAGTGTCTTAACACTTTTTTTTTTCTCTGCTTATGCTGCATTATGATATCGTTAAGCTGAAATAGAAACTATGTTCATAACAAAAATAAAATATCAATGTTTTTTTTAAATGTTTCCTATGTCTGAATATGTTTTAATTTACAAACAAAAGGCAGAGAGATCTTAGTGTCCAGACACTATGTTCACCACTTTTCAGTCGATTTTAAAACATTGTGTGTTGAGTGAAGAAAGTCAATACCTATGTTATTATGGGTAATTATTTGTAATTTGCAAATTAAAAAAAAAAATATCTTTGCATTGAACTATCAATTACTTAATAAAACTGTTCAAAATATACATATATCTTTCTTTTTTAACATATTTCAAATTTAAACTGTGCATTCACAATTACAATTTAATTATGTTAAAAAAGATAAATGATGCACCAAAGAAATCTCTAAACGAAAAGTGTAACCGTAACGGTTGTGGGTTCAATTGCGATTCGGACGTTTACATTTCGTCGCTCTCGTAACGAAGCACACCGTTGCTTGGAGTTCCTACATTCAACACGTTATTCTTTCGAAAGGGGGAAACGGAAAGAGTCTTAATGGAAATGGAGTGCCTTAACACTAGGTACCCAGGTTCCCTCTAATCTTGTATTAGCGGGCGTAAAATTATATATAAAAAAAAACTTAGCGATTACGCCAAATATCTGAAAACGTAATCATCAGCTTATAATAAAGCTTCTATTAAAAGTAGAGAACTAGAAACAAAATAAAGAAATGATCTGCAACAAAATTAACATATCTAACATCTAGTAACGTTTGGGCTATCAAGACGATGTATTATTTATCATAATCGGTTACAATGGAACAAAGGAACAGACATACATAGGTAATATACGTACATACATACACGCTTAAATAAATCCTTCTTTTGGATCTCCCCGCAGTGGAAAACACAACACTCAATACACAATAACAAAAAAATAAGTAAATAATGAAGAACGGAGTGTTCTAGCACCAGATTTTCTTTCCCTGCCGGATAAACGGAGTACATCTTATAGAAAAAAGTTATTGACTAACCACTACACCATGACGGTTATAATATTTCATTAACATTAAGAAGATGTATTTAGTTTTTGTAAATGGTAAAATATTATTATTAATGCTTAGGGAGGGAGGGTGTTTATCTGAAAGCTCGAAGCTTCGGACGAAAAATATACTATAGCCATACATTTGCAACTGGGCGCGGCCCATTTAGGTGTGGTGTACATGATATGGTCACATATTATAAAAAATATAAAATCAGCTTCACGCTGTATCCCGCACAGCAGAGTAGGCAGAGGGAACCTAATGTATTTTAGACACTCCGTTCCCCACTTTCTGCCGAAATTTGGAGGCATTACGTGTTGAGTGACAGAACTCAACGCCGCGCTTAGCCTCGACATTAGAGCGAAGAAATGACCTTAGAAATAAACTTAAGTAAATATTTCATCTCTTCGAGTGGGGAATCGAACCTACAAGCAGTCGGTTTTACAGTCACACTTCGTGCCGCTGTGCTACGACTGGCCTCCTGGACTATATTTCTTATTTAGTTACTTATTTAAAAAACGTATAAAAAATTGGTCGAAGCGGGATTCGAATCCGCACCTCCTGGAAACCGACGTGTAAAGAACAAACATGTTTTGAACCGAATGTCTTAAAAAGGCGTCTCCTTGCATACGGTGGAGTAAGTGGCGTGCAGCTAAAATTTAGAGAAATTCTGAAAAAAAAAGCCAAATAATTGGATTGTATCTGGCACTTGATAGTAGCACACTCAAAACCTTTCGAGTATAAAATACTAACGGGCTAAAGTTATACTGGACTAACAAAAAAAAATGCAAATTTATAGGAGTTTTGTAGAAAAATGTTTAGTTTCATTTTGTACAAAACGAGCGTATATGAGCAAGCTTAAGTATGTTAACTCGAAACCAGAAACAATTTTTTTTTTCAAGAATTGGTAACCTGCTGCACAAAAAAATCGATCAAGAAACGTTTTTTTTTCAAAAAATGAAAAGCTGTACAAACCAAAAAAAAACTTTTTTAACTTTTTTTATCCACAATTTAAAATGAGTCAACAATTATAAGTTCTATTCAATTATAAAGCAACATAGTGATTCATTTCTCTGCATTTCTATAAAGAAAACGTATAAAATATAATATTTACCTACAACTATCCTGCACTCAGCCTAAGTAAAAACCGAATACTAATCCCGCCACACATTAACAGATCTCTGGCTGTAATCTGCAGATTTACTATATAACTTAAAACATGCACTCTTTGAGTAAAGCTTTAATTGAATACTATTATTTTCTCATTTTTCTCCCCATTTTAATAATGCAGAGAATATATTTTAATGTATCTGATAGATATTGCGAGTTCAGTGGCGGAACTCAACGCCGCGTTTCACTTAACTCGACAAGGTATCAAATTTACTGTCACCTACTTATATATATTTTCTCTGTTTTTAATGTGTTAAGAGACACTGTTCCCCATCAAGACACTTCCGTTCCCAACTTTCCGCTGAATTCTGGAGGCATTCCGTGTTGAGTGGCGAAACTTCGCGTTAAACTCACTTAAGCACTCTCTCACTAAATTAGTAGTACAGATTTTTCTGTTATTATGAAAATAATGAAGTCAATATATTTTTTTGCTTTTAATAATTTTGTATTCAAATTCCACAAAAAATATTCCTAATTAATATATTATAGTATAGTATAGAATACTTAGACAAAGTACACTGTTAAGATACATAACCTACTTGTATTATATAACATCTTGCCTATTTCACAAAATAAGTCTATAGTATCATACATAAACCTTTTCCTATTTTCATTTAGTTTCACGGGATACAGCCCTCACTTGGCACTGTAGGCAGAATTAACTTGGGAACTTAAAGTTAAGACACTCCGTGGCGGATCCCAACAACGCAGTTTGCCTTATTACTAGAGTTCGGCAGTGAAAATATTATTTTATCAAATCAAATCAGCTTCACCTGCACACAGCAGAGTAGGCACAGGGAACCTAGTGTTAAGACACTCCGTTCCCAACTTTCTGCCGAATCCTGGAGGCATTTCATGTTGAGTGGCAGAACTCAACGCCGCGATTTGCCTTGACACCGGAGCGAAGAAATGGAAATATAAATTTAAGTAAATATTTCATCTCCGTGAGTGGCGATCGAACCCACAACCAGTCGATTTTACAGTCACACTTTGTGCTGCTGCGTCACGACTGGCCTCGTATATTATTTTATAATTTAATTAAATAAATTATTTCCTCGAGTGGAAATCGAACCCACTACCCATCACGTTTACAGTCACACTCTTATACCATTGCGCCACAACGGACCTCATATTCCACCTTCATTACATAATAAACATCAATAATATAATAATAAGATAACTAACGCCATTTGCAATTATTTTTTTCATTATAGCAAAATACCACATATCCACCCATCGATACCCCATAGAGTGGCGGGAAAAGATAACGCGAGGTAGTTGTAAGTAACGAAATGGGTTACGTGGATGTAGTGTTGAGTTACGGAATACGGCTTGGTTGGAAATTTATTTTGAGGAGAGGATTTTTACTTTGGTGCCAAGGCGAAGAAATGAAAATATTAATAAATAATAATTCATTCCTTCGAGTGGTGATCGAACCCTCAACCTTCGCCAGACAGTCAGCCTTGTGCCTCTGCGCCACGACGACCTCACATTAATATTATAAAGTTGAAATTTGTTTGAGAGAAAGAAGAGGAAAATGGGGTACGGAAAGTCATAACATTAGGTTCCCTCTGCACACTGTATCCCGCATAAAACAGTGTCGGCAATGGGAACCTAATGTCAACTTTCCGATCCCAAATCCCATTTAATTTTCCAAACATTACGTGTTGAATTGCAAAACTTAACGCCTCAGTTTGTGTGACTGAATCGAATCCACAACCAAGCGTTTACATGCGATGTCCTGCTGCGCCATGACGGCCTCATTCTAGTGTGGTATTTTTTATGTGTTTTTAGCTAATTCTGTGGTGACACAGTCAATTTTTTTAATGTAACCTTATTTCGTGGTCAAATCAGCGTTAAATTAAAGAAAAAATCAATTCGCAAAAAAGTGCAGCACTTCCAGTTATCTATATCTTCAATACCATGTGTTATAATTGTCGTCGTAAAAATATGTTACCGAATACTGCTTTTCTTCACTGAATATTCTTAATATATATAATTCTTATAATGATTGAGGCCATTGAGGTGCAGTGGTACAGCGTTTGTCTGTGAATGGGACGCTTGTGGGTTTGATTCTTACTATGGGGAATACATTTCTACTTGGAGGATTTTTTTAATATTCAGAATTGCTACAGTCTAGTAGTGAAACAGTCTAGAAGATTGATCTTGTCTTGAATAACGGAGTGTCTTAACACTAGATTCCTCTCAACGTTTCTTTACAAAGTACGTTCTAGCCAAGAAAGAACATAACATTAAGAGATAATTACTAAATATACCGAATAAAAACTAAATCAATAATTATCAATAATTACACATATTTTTCATTTTTTTTTACTTTGAAGTATTTAAAATATTATTATCAATTTTTTTTTGCTTAATTTTGTGCATAGTTTTGGTTTTTTTTTTTTTTGTTATTTTAAATATTATTATTCTTTTTTTTAAACTCGTGGAACAAGCGTAAAATTAATAGCATACACCGAATATTGAATCGTATAATATGATACAAAAAAAATCTAGTATGAACACCTGTACTGTGTCCAAGAGGCGCGGGTTTGAGTCCCGAAACGTTATTTTTTTTTATACATTGTCTTAAAATACTTTTTTGTCTTAGCTCTCATTACTTAGTAAAATATAAAAATATAGCAATTTTAACTAGAAAATCGTCAATTTCACACTAAATTACACGGATCGAGCCTCAAACCCGCGACCAAAACGAAACCAAAACACTGTACTGTCATACAAAATCTTTCCTTATTATCTCCCCACAAACAAACATCAATACTTATGAGAGGATATTAAGGTTCCCTAGACATTTGGCCATAAAGGAAAATGTATTAATTTATGTTAGCCGCCGACTGTAATAACGCGTCGATTACACCTTATTGGGAAATATTGAGGAAACCCTCTTTTCGTGTTTGATTAGATATATTTATATGTTATCTATATTTATTAGCGATGGTATTCTTAATATTAGGTTCCTAGGTTCTCTATGCGTATGCTATGTGCGATATAGCGTGAAGCTATAAATAAAATGTATATTCAGAGAATATTTAGATGATTTGTTTAAGTAGGGTAGACAGAGAAACATTAAACATTTTTAAAGTGTTATTCCACACTTAGAAAAGAAAAATATTTATTTAGAAAACGTATAAGAATTCGAACTTAGCAGAACTCAAACTCTTGCTCCTGGTCCTGTCGGTTGGTTTTTCCGCTTGGTCGGTTTGCAGGAGGCGCGGGTTCGAGTCCTGCTACGTTCAAATTTTTATACGTTTTCTAAATAAGCAGAGAAAACATATTCTAAGACATTTTGTTTCCCATACTCAAATTTAAAGATAATGCTTGTTGAATGACGTATTACAATTTTGGATTGTTACTAGAATGAGAAAATTAATATAATTTAATCCACTAACTGGTAATCGAACCCACGACTGTCGAGGTAACGCTTAGTCAGATCTTGCGTCGCGACGGCCTTAACATTTGTGTTTATAATGTATAAAATTGTTCTTGATAAAATGAGGTGAAAATAAAATAACGCTAGTTTGCCTTGTGTGTCCTGTTATAAAGTACGTGGTAGCACAGAGGCACAGGCGTGTGACTGCAAAAGCGACACGTTGTGCGTTCGTTTCAAACTCGATGAAATGAAATATTTAATATTTTCTTTTCCTAGCTCTGATAACATCGTGAGTTCCTCCATTTAACATGTAATGCCTCCAGAATTTGGAGGAAAGTGGATAACGGAAGTGTCTTAATGGGAACGAAGTGTCTAAACACTATGTTCCCTGATTTTTTTTACCAACCCTGCTATGTGCGGGATACAGCGTGAAGGAAAAACAAAAATAATTAAAATTTTAGTTACAATGTAACCCACTGTATCTGCGATCAGAGAGCTACAAATGTGTAATTTTTCAGTATGTCATATGTCATAAATAACTCCCAGTTTTTCTATTTGGCCACACCAGCAAAACCGCAAGTATAAGTTAGTTGTATTTTTTTTTGTTTAAAAATCCTAATAATTAATACGCACTTTGCCTAATTTCTAATTAAAATATCGATCAAGTTTATTCATTTCCTTAGATGTTAGGGGGATGACATCTAACATGGGGGGGATCCGCCATTTTATTTTTAATGTTTATTGCGTTTTGCCGGATAAATGTACCCTCTTGGGAGTGAGAGGCGAGGAATCAATGTGGTCGAGGATTAAGTGTCCCGTACTATTTGTTTTGCAGTTTTTATTTCCTTTTTAGGTGGTAAGAGGAAGTAGTGATACGTCTATACGGTTAGGTTGTATATTTGTTGGTTTTTGGTTTAAATACCTGATATACATGTTTTGATGTTTAATTTATTTAATCTTATTTTAATTATTAAATAGAGATTAAATATGTTTTTTTTTTCATTTTGAGGAAATATTGACCGGCTGATTCTTTTATAGTTCACGCTGTATCCTGTATATAGCAATTCCTACTTTGCTAAGCGAACCTAGGTACCTAATATTAAGACTCCATTTCCTTAGCAAGTGACAAAACTCAGCACCCCGCTTGGCCTTACTGTGGCATCTTCGTGCCGGTACCACGACTGCCAGATTCAAATAAATAAATAAATCTAAATAAGTCAGCTTCTCTGTATCCCTCACACAGCAGGGCAGGCAAAGGAAACCTAATGTAAGACACTCCGTTCCCCACTTTCTGCCGAATTCTGGAGGCATTACGTGTTAAGTAAATCAGATTTAAATAATATGATAAAATCAAAAGCGAATTTTCGTAGTAGAGTTCCGGTAGTCATTTTCGTCGCAGATGTTTTCTATGTTAATTCTATTGTTTTTTTTGTTAATTTTTATGTTCCTTTTCATGGTCGATTTAGTCCTGTCGCTTTAGTATTAACGATAACGAGGCGTGGGCCCAAATCTTTGCGTAATTTCGTTAAAACTGATATTATGTTATATATGTACGTATACATAACTTAACTCAGCTTCCCGCTGTATCCATAGTCAGAGTGAACAGAGTCTCTAAACACCTCTTTCGCCTTTCGCCATATACGTATATATATACCAACCAACGCGAAGGAGTGTCTCTTCACTAAAGCGAGGAAAATAAAATATTCATTGTTTTATTTCTCTATGAATGTTATCGAACCCACAACCGTCGCGTTTATAGTTGCAGGCTTGCGTCCTACACTTCACTTTCCGCTTACTTATAGAGACATGCGTGGTAAGTAGTGGCTCAACTACGCGCTTTGTCTATTTACCAGAGCAAGGAAATAATTTTAGAATCGAATTCATAACCTCCAGCATTTGCAATCGTACGTTTGTGCCTCTGCGCCACAACTAGCCTGGACTGGTGATAAAAGTCACTTATGTGATTGAAGTGATCGTACATGCCATTTATTAATTTCTATAACTCTTAGTACTGTTTTTGAGTTAAGTAAAAGAACTGGCCTATATTTAAGATATTCTTACGAAACGTATTTTTTTTTATATTTTAGTATAACAAATCAATAATATTTTATACATTATAACACCCTATATAACGGTTACTCTGTGAAAGATATAAAAAAATCAATGTTTACTATTATTATTTCTAATTCGTTTCAGGAATCTGAACTATGAACCTTGAACCATTCTATTTATAACTAAAAGCCTCAGATAAATTAAAATAATTATAATTTCAATAATTTACCAAGATACGGTTTGACTTATCTTATAATTAAAAAAAAAACATTCTTATGGGAATTTCGGTGATAAAACAAAAGCAGATCGAGATGATAATGAGCCATATTTCATAAGAGACTTACGTAAGGACTTCCCCTAGTGTTGTAGAGTTGGAAATTATAGAAATGGTTTGTGGATGTAGTGAAATTAAATTTTTGTGATAATATTGTATATATTTTGTTTTAAGTGGATTTCTTAAATGTGTATAGATGAATTAGTGTATAATTGGGTTATATTTATTTATTTTATGGCTTTTATAAGATTTTTATTTAAGAAATGATTTTGATTAAAATTATGAGAGCATAGATAGAACCAGCATATTAAAGTATAGGTAATAATATTTTTCAATGAACATCCTGTGATTATTATTGCCTTATCTTACTTAAAATATAAGCAAAAACTTGTAAAAAAATCTAATATTTGCATTAAAAATATTATTTTTTAACCATTTATGACATTTTCGTTATTTTCAAATCTAAGTTTAAAATCCATTTCGAAATTAGCGTGAAAATAAAAAAAAATGTGAATATTATTTTTTTTGAAAAAGTCGCTTTGGGACGAGGGAGTCGGGTTAAAGTGTAGATTTAAAGCTAATTTTTTAATATTTTTTTTCTAAAAACCCAGTCTTACGTAAACATATGTCTAATAATCAGGATGGATTGAAAAATAGGGGAAGTACCCATGTTATTTTTTTTCTTTTGTCTAAGGTAATATTATGGTATATATGGTCACGTATGTATGTAGGTACAAAATATGCACAAATAATAAAAAAATCATAAAAAAATATACTTATTTAAAATTATATATATTGTTTTCAAAGTACTACAACAGAAATTTTGTTTTAGTTAAGGTTTCGCTGCGTTATGTGTATTACATCACTCATCGCATCACTTGTATTACATTTATTTTGTTATTTTTTTGGTAACAGCTATATAATGAACTATTATTTATATTATTATAGCTTATATTATATTTAATATATTATATATATCTAACAGAAGTTTATATTTATTTTTCAAAACCAAATTTATTTATTGACCCATCGGTTATTATACTTAAAACTCACACAATATCCTTATATATGAAGTTGTAATTTGTAGGTAGTTGTAATGATTTGACTTAAGACTAGTAAAAACAAAGTACAAATTTATAGAATATTAATTTCTAGTACATAAGGTATTATAGAAACTAAACACCATTCAATCGAAATAATTGAACTTGAAATCAATCATCACAAAAATTATATACATATTCAAAATAAAAAAATATATATACAGATAAAAATTACTGGTCATACGAGGCCCTCGTGGTGCAGGGGTGTACAGTATAAACGCTTGTGGTGTCATGAGTGGGACGTTTGTGGGTTGGATTCCCACTCGAGTAAATGTATTATTATTTATTAATTATCGCTGTGGTACCAAGGCAAAAACGTGGCGTTGTGTTCCGGCATTCCACACACAGTGCCTCGAAAATTGAAAATTCCGGGGAAGTGCAGTACGGAATCTTAATATTAGGTTCCCTGTGCCTACTCTGATGCTTTTATTTTATTTACGATCTTGACGTGTGGTATTTGGTCAAATATCTTGAATTTTAATTTGAATTTTAACATATTATTTTCTAAATTATTCTAGGTATTATATAAAAAATAACGATCCTACAACTAACATGTACCATGTCATATTTTCAAATAATGTGTATACTTCAATAATCATTTTACAAAACTAAATAGATTGTCTGGTTGAACGCGTTAATCTCAAAAGCAAATGGTCCGAATTGAAAAAAAAATTTTTGAGTACACGTGGTCAGAGTGCGGTCACCTCAGATATTCTGGACACTAGTGTTCTTTAAATTGTTGTTTTTTTATTATATCAACACCAGTGGAGATGGAGAAGGCTACTCTGTCCCTGAGAAATGCAAACACTCTGTGGCTGCTTGATGAAATCTAGAGCCACACTAGAAGGGTTATTATGAACATTTGACAACGTAACGCTATAATTTGATAAAAGCATCCAATTTATTTGCATTTTAAAGTGTTATTGCAAACTTAGGAAAAAAATACTTATTGTAGAGGATTTAAACCCGTGCCTCATTGGAAGTTTCCAAGTTTTCTTGACCACTAAATCCATACGTTCTCATCAAGCTGTGCCGAAATTCTTGTTACAACTTTTTTATGCTTGTTACTACTTATTTATGTAGTTAGCATGGATATCTCTGAAATATATTCTATTCTTTAACCTAGTGTTAAAACTCTCTACTTCCCACTTTCCGCCGAATTCTGAAGACTCAGTCTGAAGACGATTCTGAGTAGACCAAATCGTAGAAACAAAAATATTAAAATGTTTCATTTCCTCGGGTGGGAATCGACCGCACACACGACACGACACGCTAGTGCGACTGCCGCGAAGGCCCCAAATTTTATCATCACATCGTTCAATTCTATTATTTAATTTTAGAAATTTACTTCGAAAATGATAACAGCATGAATATAAATTAATATGGAATGAAATAAAGAAAAAGAATTTTCTCATAACAAAAGTAAAACAAAGCCGCGAGCTAAAATTAGTTTCTTATATTTTTCTCCTACCGGCTGGTGCATTAGCGCATCTTCCCTGAGGGTACATTTTTAACTGTCATTAATTTGAGGCCCACCTCCCAGTTTAGGGGTTTAGGGGGTAGGGAGTTATTAAACTGTGTTTAATGTCGCCCCCGGAAAATAAAAGTAGCCAATCAACAGATTGATCTGGTATTTTTTGGCCCGCGGCTGTCTTTATAAAAATATTTTTTGATGATTTTTTGCCGAATGCATTTACTGATTGGAATTTTGTCATTACAAAATAATCGAGGCTTTCGTGCTGCAGAGGCTTGAGTGCGACTCTAAACGCCAAGATTGTAGGTTCGATTTCCACTCGGGGGAAAAAAATAGTTATTATTTTTATTTTCTAGCTCTGGCAACGCGTAATAGCGCGTTAACTTAAGTTCCTCTACTGAACATGTGAACACGAACAGAGTGTCATAACATTACATTCCCAGGTTCTTCTCTGCCTTCTGTGTCCGGGATACAGCGTTAAGTTATAAAAAAAATAGTTTGTAATTTAAAAGTAGTATGCTAAAAGAACCAGTCATCCTCTAAGATAAACATCTTCTACAGACTGAAATTTATAAAAGCGTAAATAATATCAGGTATTTACAAACTATGACAAATTTATACTTCTAGTCTTACATATCAATGAATTATTGTTTATATTTAAAAAGATTTTAAATAAAATATGAAGCTAAAAATTAAATACAAAATAAGGCGTTAAGCTCCGGCATTAAATGCACAATGGCTCGAAAGTTGTTCGGAAAGTGGAAAACGGGTCTTGATAAATTCGCTCTCTCCACCTTGGTATATACGAGATAAAGCTTAAAGCTGGTAAGAAATAGAAAAAAAAACAGGAATCGATCCCACAATCATAGAGCCGCAAAATATTTAAGAACTTGGTACCGTATTAGGTCGATTTATGGCATTTTCAAAACCGTTTGCGTCTAAATCACTTTAATGTCACAGCGACTGTAAAAATTAAATTTGCCAAGTCGATTTCATTTTTCATTAATTCATCTTCTGGGGACTGGGGTTTGGATTTAAAATTGTATATTACTGGATGCGATACGCCTTTTAGTTTATTTCTTAGGCCAAGATTTGTAAGAAGTGAGGAATGGATTAAAAAATAAATAGTTTTGACATGACAAAAGATAAACGAACCCACAATCATCGCCTATAAGCAGATATCTCTATATTTTTTTTTCTTTACACTGTTTCTTGCCTATATTCTGGTAGGTAATGTGGACATTGCGAACATTCAACACGCAATACCTCGAGAATTCAGCGGAAAGTGGGACCTTAACACAAGGTTCCCTCTTATTTGATTTGATTTATTTTTTAAATATGTCAATGTTATATGTTAATCATTTCCATCCATTCCCACATCTATAAAATCTATACGAATTTTCTATATAAAATTTCCCTTAGGGTTTAGAAGAGGATTTTTTGTTAACCCTCAAATGGCGGCTAATTCAAGATGAGCTATTAATTATTGATGGTTCGTTTCGATTCAACGTTTGTCTTTGATGTTATTTTTTTAATCTAGTATGAATATTTCATAATACTGCTTTAAGATATTGATGCTTTTCTTTTTTCTTTATTCTGGTGCTTTTTATATAAGTAGCGTTGTTTGCAAATAATTTAAATAAGAACCATGCACGCCGTCGTGATGTGGGGGCACAAGCGTTTGACGCGATGGTTGTGGGTTCTATTAATACTTCCAAAACTTCTCCCTCTCTGGTGGCTAACTGGAGCAAAGCGTTAGTTCATCATAAAGGCATTTCGATCCATTCAGAAAATAAAGAACGGAGTATCTTAACACTACACTAAAAAAGATAATTCAATACTAAATAAATTTGAAGGAGTCGTAGCACAAGTAAAACGTGACGGCTAGAAGTTCAATTTTCACTCCAAGAAATTAATAATTTTCATTGCCTCACTATGGTAATAAGACCAAGTCCGGCGCCCAGTTCCGCCACTCAATACACTATGTCTGGAAAATTAAGAGAAAAATTAGGATCGGAGTGTCAGAACACTACGTTTCCTCTACTTACTCTCCTAAGCAAGTAAAGCTTGAAGGTGAGTATTCTTAATATAAATTCTCCTTTAAAAGGAAAATGAACGTTTTTCCATATTTTACTATATTTGTTATATATAAATGGTAACAATCTTATAATAGCATGCGTAGTCGACAAAGCGCAACTACGAGACAATGCAACAATGAGTATCACGTGACAGCGTGACGATCGGTATGACCCGGTATATACAGGCTGTTGGTAGGTGTCTTAAATTAAAGACACCTACCAACATCCTGTATATACTGACAGACTGTGAGTTTGATTCCCATTCGAGATTATTTATTATTTTCATTTCCTCGCTCTAGTACCGAGCAGAGAAAGGTGGCGTTCGGAATTTGGAGGTAAATGGGGAACGGGAGTGTCTTAACACCCGCTTACATTCCTATCTGCGGGTTATTTACAAAAAAATAGATGATATTTATCTACGGAAATGAGTTGTATACCTTACTTTTGTTGTATTTTGTATCAAGAAATAATA
>DVQM01000240.1:0-20759 GCA_018231645.1 Heliconius ricini | reverse complement strand
GCCCGTGGCGCGCCCTCCGCCCCGCACCGGCATCAAATTGTTAGATATAACGGAACAACCCGCCACACATGCACAGATCAAAAAGAGGAGGAAATTGGGTGAGCAAATTGTTTTTTTTTATGACTAAAAGTTAATAATTAATATATCAAGATAGAGAAAAGGATATATAGCAGGATAGGCCAAGTGAATATAATTTTAAGACACTGTTCTAAATTCTTTACTTCCTTTTTTATACACATTTTATTTGAAAGCTGTGCTTTATCTTACAGAACCGAAAATTATATTAATTTAAACAAGCACTGATATTTATCAATAATATTAACTGAGGTCATTAAAACTTTGCTTAATATTTAGATAGAGTTGTAGTGCAGGAGCAGAAAATTGACTGGTTGTGGGTTTGATCCCCACTTGAGGAAATAAAATATTTATTCACATTTTTATTTTTATTTCTTCGCTATGGTGTCGAGGCAAAGCGCGGCGTGGAGTTCCGCCACTCAACATGAAATGCCTGAACTCGGCGGAAAATTTTTGCATGTTTCCTTGGTTCCCTATGCCTTGGTTCCCTTTGCCTACCCTGCTGTGTGATACAGCGTGAAGTTTAAATTTTAAATAAGGTTTTTTTATATTATATTTTTTAATAATAACTTTTATTATTCAATATCATCCCTTATAATAAAGTTTATTTATACACATTGTTATCTAGAAATGGAGGAAGGTTCCAAAAAGGCTCAACCAGCGGCTTCATCTTCTCCCCCACCACCGGACTATGCAAAGGGCTTGAACAACTTCCAAATGCCTAAAGCTGATGAACAGACACCAAGTAAGTTATTTTTTTTGTTTAGTAATGATTAAATATTTTTGTTACAGAATAATTTTTAATAACACAAAACAGGCAATATTCAAATTTTTGTGCATTGTTAGCTTTCCCAAGCAAAAAAATCCCAAGCTTCCCAAGAATTCCCAAGCAATGA
Source organism: Heliconius ricini (assembly GCA_018231645.1). Lineage (NCBI taxonomy): Eukaryota > Metazoa > Arthropoda > Insecta > Lepidoptera > Nymphalidae > Heliconius > Heliconius ricini. The sequence goes on along the minus strand of DVQM01000240.1, from coordinate 19,788 downwards.
AAAGTAGGGAAAATCTTAACATTAATCAAATTGCGCAGCCCCCTACACAGTTAATGTCAGGACGGCTACGACTCGTCGAGTGTATTGGAATGCTATAATATACTTTCTTCTTATTACAGCAGCAACAAGCAGTGAGTCCATAGAAACAGAAGTGACGGAAAGTGCAGCGGAGGGCACCGAAGGGGAAGCACCACCCTCACCGCCCTCACATACACAGCCTGCCACACCCTTGATAGTGCAACAGGTATTCATTACTTATTTAATTTACTTTGTGTAAATTCCATAATAAAATATAGCGTTAAGTTACGCCACGCCATACACAACACTAGGTTCTATCTGCTTATCTTGTTGAATGTTTAACTTACATGTTATATAGTACTAATATGTCAGGGAGGCATTATAGAGGTTGATGTGGCATAGTGGCAGGACCGTTAGACTGCAAACGCGACGGTTGTGGGATTGGCGCCCACTCGGAGGAATGAATTATTATTTATTAATACGTTTATAGCCTCACTCTGGTTACACGGCAGAGCGCGTCGTTGGATACTACCAGTTAATATGTAATGTCTCGAAAATTGGTGCTTGGTGATTGGTGTGTTTCAACAGTATTTTTTCTCTGCTATATGGAGTGTACAATGTGAAGCTAAAAAAATTCATTCGTAATATTTTTTTATTCAAAATATTTTCTTTAAAACTATATTTTTTGACACAGGGCACAGGTTCAAAACCGATAGTAATAGGTCAACAACCAAAACTTCTTATAGCTGGTGGAAAACCAGTTCTCCTCTCTACACAGAATCTATTGAACTCAGCTGTGATATTACAAGGGGGTGGTAAAGCGGTGCTATTGCAGAATATTAAACCGGTAACCTTTTTTACCTTTTTTTTTTATAAAGGGAAGATTGCATTTCTATAATATTAAAATCAGGATTTAAATTTCGGTAAAGTCGTTTCTGAAATAAGCGTGAACAAACGCACAAGCAAATAGCCAAATCGGCAAAGATAACATCATTATTTTGTGTTCAAAGACATTGATAAATGCCCCTTATAGATAGATATCTTTCATGTACTAACAGTGATGAGTCTCAATTTTATTATATGTATAGATTGCAAAAAATATTAAAGTTTTTGAAAATAATTAATTTTACATTTCAGCCACGTTGTATACAAAGTGTCGAAACTCAACGCGATGAAATTAATTTATTTTTCCTTTTGGGAATCTAATGTTCAACCATTGTATCAATTAGACTCTGACAAACTACGCCGCGATGTCTTAAATAAATTTTAAAGAAATGTAATATGTTTAACAAAAAAGTTGTTTCTCATAGATGGCGCAACAAGTAGTGCAGCAAACACCACAGCCTATACAACATCAAATAGCACATCCGGTAAATATTGTTTTTTTCCTAAAATTTTCTATCAATAGTTTTAAATTGATAAGTTTAATATTATTAAATATATAAAAAATATATCTTGGTTAATTTAATAAGTTTCAATTAAAAAAAATAGTTTCCGCTGTATCCCGCACACAGCAGGGTAGGCAGAGGGAACCTAGTGATAAGACTGTGTGATAAGTCTGCCGAATTTTGGAGGCATTGCGCTTTTGTCTTGACAAGTTTATTGTTCCATAATGTATCATACACATTTTCCATTCAGATTTTCTTTTAGACACTCTGTATAAACATATATCACTACATATAGGTTCAAATGCAACAACCGGTCCAACAAGTCCAAACTCCCGTACAACAACCGCAACCAACTCCGCAACCTCAACCGCAAGCGCAACCCACACCACAATCGACGACGCAACCAACACAACCACTCGTGCCGCGTAGAGGGTTGTCGCTCACGGTAGGATTGTATTGATATTTTTATTAGAATTGTTGCTTGGTCATTTTATTACTTAGAATTAAATGCTGTTTATTCTTACTCTGGAAGCTAATGATTTCTTCTAAATTATTTTTTATTAAACAAGCAAGTGTTGAGTCTTTTGTCGACTTCTCAGTAAAACTGTCTTCCGAGCCGCAGGGAGATAAGACAGTCAGTCTGTCAGTGTTTCTTTGTAACTTGACGATTCAAGTGCTTGAAGGGATTTCGAAAAAGACGTTAAATCGAGGAAATCGTTATACTGAGAGTCGTTACATTAAGGTTATACTGTATAATTAAAGTATGATAATAATATATTAACATTCGATTCTCCAGCGTGAACAAATGATGGAAGCGCAAGATATGTTCCGCAATGCTAATCGAGTCACGCGTCCTGAAAAGGCACTCATACTTGGCTTCATGGCTGGCTCAAGAGGTGAGTTCAATATAAGTTATTTATTTATTAGAGTAGTAATATATATCAAAGTGTGCCACGACGACGCCAAGCTCACATTATTGAAATTTATGTACATATTTTAAATATTTAATAGACTTATGTTTATTTTCCAGACAATCCATGTCCGAACCTAGGAAACATAGTAACAATAAAACTGTCCGAAAACATAGAGAACGTGCTACAGTCGGACGACACGTACCTAACGATGCTCTCGGAGATGCACTTCCAGATGAACTACAACAACGGGCAGTGGACGCGCCTCAAGAAGTACCGCCACATCGACGGCATGGTGCCGCAGAAGATCCCGCCCGGCTCCACCGTCATCGCCGCCAACAACCAGCAGCCCGTGGTGTCCATTGCCAACCAGAGTGTCAGTTAAGGTCTGTAATTGTCTGTGCTTTGTGCTATTGCAATATAGATTTTGTTTTTTTATTGTTATAAATCATATTTATAATATAAATATGAAAACACTGTATGTGTATGTATGTGAAGGTGTTTAGGTGTTATAATCTTGTTTGAAGCGGAACTCGACGCCGCTTTGCCTCGTCACCGTCGTTCGATAAATGACAATATTAAACATTTCATTCTTCTTGAGTGCGAATCGAACCCACAACTGTCGCGTTTACCGTCGCACGCCTGCCCCTTCGCTACGACGGCTCTAAGTATCATGAATGGATAAAATTATTTGTGTTTATCAGTTTTTTTTCATATGGGAAAACTAAATATGTCTTTTTGCAATTGATAATATATTGATCTGAGTGATTATATAAAGTATGTTATATTTAATATTTTAAATGGATGTAAAGGAGAGTGGGATACGAAAGTGTCTTAATGAGAATGGATTGTCTTAAAACTAGATTCCCAGGTTCCATGGTTCCAGGTTTTTTTTGTTAATTCTTATATCATAACTATATACGTACATTTATAAATATTTTTTATTTGCCTCATATTATTTATCTTTACAATTTTGTGAGTAGCACAATATTTTTTTTAGTATTCCAATTAACGGTAATTAAAGAAAAAAAGAAAGAAATTATATAATGAAAAATATTCTCTCTAGTGGTATTAAAATTGAGCAATGTTTATTTAAATTATTATTTTATTAAATTTACGTATACTTAATTTACTTTTTTTTTATATTCTAAAGATAATCTATATTGCAATATCGGCACTATTTGATTCAGAAAAATAAAAAAAGATATTTAAAAGATCTTTTTTAGTTAATTTTATAAAAATTCATCTGATTATTTCGTTTTATAATTACTTATTAGTAAAACATACAACATAAACATTAGAAAAGATCGCCTCATAGGTCTTTTTTAAAATTTGTTCAGCCAAATTTAACCAACAATCCATATAATTGTAAATCGATATATTCAGATTTGAACATATTGTATATTTAAATTGTTTTTATAGTTTTTAATTGTAGTATTAATTATTAAATATTTTTTCTTGATCTCAAGGATTATTCATGGCTTTTAATTATCGTTTGTGCCAAAATGATTTTCAAAATTATAAACTTGTATTTGCTTGACTTGTATTTTAATAGTTAGTATCCGAATTAATGAAATCCTGAATTAATGAAATAACTATTAAATTATATACGCGACGTTTTTTAAATGTAGTTTTAAATCACAGAGAGAAATAGATATTTTATATATAAAACATTTATTTAACAGCCATTTTATAAAATAAATTATAATAGTAGACGTATAATTAAAAATACCAGTAATTTAAAACTGTAAGTAATGGTAACATAAAAAACGCCGCGTGTATAGTTAGCCTTATTTATTAAGTATTTCATTATTCCCACATGTTATTTAGTGGTAAAAAGCGATTTAACTTATGCCTAAAAAGCCTTGTAATTAGCTTCCTTAGGTAAAAAAAATATGTATTTACAATAGAAATGTAATATAGTTTAGGTTAAAAAAAATTAAAACACCAACCCGAAAGATAATTAATAATCTGTTTTCGCTTTTATTATAAAGTACAGTGCGACAATAAAAAAATTAAGTTTGTTTAAGTTTTTCAAATAAATATATTGTTATAACTTAGGTTACTTCTGAAGATATGAAACTAATTGAATTTATGTGCTATGAAGTTATTTTGTGGCGTCATCACTTCCATTTTTTTTTCTTTTATTATCGTATCACTTATATATAAAGTTTTTTATAGCTATTTTTTATGTATTAGACCTAGTTTTCGTTTTTTTCATACATATACATAAATATATGTAAAAATTATGAAATATTCTACACTTTATCAAATATGTGATACAAAATAATCAATGTTTAAAAAATATATATACATTTTTACTGCCATACGATAATTGTACGCAAAGTGATATGGTTACACGAATTGCAAGTGATAAGCTTATTATCACTAAAGACGCCATTCATAAAAAAAAAAATAGGATTTCCTTTAAATCGTCGCTTTTGTAATTTACAGTAACGCATTTAAATAGTATTTTACTTAATTGATAAAAATTTTGAAAAGAGGAATAACTTTTAAAATATTTATTTATGTTTTTCGTTACATTTACATGCACACTTTTTTTAAAATCCGATGTGAGCGAGTTAGCAATGTCACTTTGTTGAAAATGCATTTTTAATAGTAGTGACTATATCAGAATATTGTGACGTAACAGAACCAATTAGAATTGAAATAGTTTTGTACCTTTTGTAATCGATAAAAGTATGTAAACATACATTCAGTAGAGTCGAGAGACAAAAAATGAAGGTTGTGTTTATTATAAAGTGTGCGGAAGTTTAGAAGCCTAATTTTAGGGCGGCCACGATTTGTCGACCATACTGTATCATTGTATGAAAAAACAGGCTGAACCAACCGAACTTAAAGTTCTCCTTATATTTCGACAGTTTAAGGAGTTTTTTGTTAAATAGAATAAAGTTTGTATTGACTGACTTTAAAAAACATTTCAGTCTTATTATTTTAAACACATTAACAGTCTGTTTTGCTATTCAGAATTTCCACCTCGCTTTTCAAATTCTCATCACTAATTATAGATAAACATTAAAGTTCATTTTCAAAGTTGTCGCGTGTTAATAATGCAGAGGGGAAAAAGTTACAGTTTATGAATTACAAAATTAAACATAAGACCTTCGTTCGTTATGATGGTTTTTTTACTTTTTATTTATGTCTCATCTCAATTGAGTGTTACACATTGATTCTAAACCACTGTGCCGCCGCACTTTTGTGTGCCGCTAAATTTTGAAATCGTTAAATGTGTACCGCAACAAAAAAAGGTTGAGAATCACTGTACTGGTATATAAGATTTTCTTTCTTTATGTTCAATTTTTCTGCGTCTCTCTTTTTGTTCGTAAATCATCACAAAATTTGCTTATTAGTTATCACACTTAAAATCTCATTTACACGAAATTTATATAAGGCTGTGTGGCGACATTAAGGTCGCAGATTCGAAATTCTAACTATTTATATTTGTCATTGACAAATATGACCGATTTGGCAATTTTATAATATTAAACCTAGATTGTACATAACATATGTTCCTACTCATTGGACCTATAAATATATATGTAACAATTTGTCGAAGTCATTTTGCTTTACTGATTTATTTTAACAAGATAAAAAACAACACTGTAATGACGTCTTCTTGAAATTCTTTGAATTCTTTTGTAAACATTATTTCCATAAACAAATATAATATATAATTGGTGCTTTAATGGTGGTAATTAATATAAATAATATATCCAAATAATACATTTATTGAATTAAAGATTTTCTTCGCGACGTTCTTACAATGTTGTTTTGTGGTCATTATATCTACTTATATTGAAAAAAATGATTGCTTTGTAAGCTAAAACTGGAAGATTTTTTATCAACAACTAATTTAAATGTAAAATATTTTTTTCAGTTCATAATGAAGTTAGTTAATTTTAATGGAATTAGATTAATATATTTTTTATTATTATAATAAATAGCTGACGGATTTAAGCAATAACTTCGATAGAACAACCTGTATAAAACACGCGAAATAAATAAGAATTCATTTGATTTGTTAGAATAATTTTATAAATATATTCGATGTACTTTAAAAAAGTATAAACTATCTGTGTAATGTTTTCTTTTTTTTTTCTTAAAGATCATAATTTTTTAACTATTTTTTTAATTCGATGAAATTTGATTAGATATATATTACTAAAATGATATTTTTTTTTTTATATTTTTAATCAAAGAAAAGTATGTAATTTTATTTAAATCTAAATAACGTAAATAATATGATGCAGCTTAATAAAGGAGCCTTTGAAAGATAAACGGCAATATCTTAAAATAACTACTTCAACTGAAATATTATTATAATTTATATTTAATGAATTATTTAAAGTAAACTAAATAAATATCTTTAAAAAGCTCTTTTATTCCTTTTTCAGATACGACCATGTTCTGCGAAGTTATTGGCCTGCCTTTGTTATATGAAATACTGATTAGTCATAATGTTAATGTTTTGTCCTTTTCGCACTTGCAACGGATGATACGGACAGACGTATACCACGTGTATTACGAAAGGAATTGTATATATTTTTTTAAATGAAGGGCTTAATTGCCGGTTTTATGTTTTTTTTTATGTAAGTCCGATGGCGAAGATTTTGTATTTAGTTGTACGTTAGTTTTACGTTTGTTACACGTTTTTCTATAGATATTTAATGAACACCATGTATATAGTAGATAGTACAAAAATATTAAACGAAAAACAAGTATTTGAAAATAACATGTGATTTAATTTTTACCTTCCCTCTTCACTTCAATTGGTTAATAAACTATAATAAATTATTACATTTATTACATTACATTTTTGGTAGTCCGTGGTCACAGACCACCTGTCTACCCGTGACCACGGACTACTGCAAAGTGTTCGAAACGTCGGGTTTCCAAAAATGTATAAAAAAACTAAATATACGCGATTAATTCGGGTTAAATAGTTTTATTTAAAATGTGTAATAATCGTTAAACAAGATATTTATTTGTAATATATCTTTTTTTTATTATGTTTTTTTTATATTAATCATATAAATGAAAAGATTTATGAAATACGTAAACATTACTCAATCTTTGTCCAGATGCTTTTTGTAATCGTCCACCAGAGACAGACATCGAAATAATACTGAAATATCATAACTAAATTTACCCAATAATATAAATACTTAGTAACTTATACCAACTACATACAATTTCATTTTGGAAGAACTTTTCTATCTTCTTATCTTTAAAATATTTTCGTTTAGGGGAACGAGCTTTGATCTAAGAGCAGAGTTGTTTTTTGCCACCCAACTAAGCGTATAAAGATAAATTTACTAACATTCAAAAGTAGAACCAATGTTATATTAACTTATTTAGATTTAAAGCGTATGAAAGCTTGAACGGAAGCGGAAGTTGCACCCACTCTTAAAGAGATTACTAAGACACGTTTTCATAAAGCTACTTCAAAATTCTTATATGCGCTTACATCTTACGTGACAGTAACAACATAAATAAAATGTAACAACGCACTTGGAGGTTTTCCAAGAGGTTTGGGTCAAATCCCGTTACGATCAATTTTTCTAGATAAATATTCTCCTTAAAGAAATTGGAATAACTTTTTAAAAATGTTGTTAATTAAACCACCAGTTAAATCTCATTAGTTAGATTTCGAATTTAGGTGGAAGGTGGACAACGGAGTATCTTACCACTCGCTTTTCTTTACTATACTTTAAATTAAAAACAATATATATAACAGATGATTCAAAAATTTACCAAATAAGAATATAACTTCCGGCACAAAAGTAGCGAAGCTCCACATGCCTTCAACTTTAGTAAGGAGACAGAATTCAAGTATGGCCGAGATGAATCCTATCACTATAAAACCCAGCATATACCATATATACACTTGTATTAATAATGAATTCTCCTGTAAAATTTTAAATGATTCTTCTAACAGTTATAAAGCAATTTAATTTTTATCAAAATTAGAAGAAGAAGCACTTTTGAATCGTCAAATGAACGTATAGACAAAAAAAAGCTACCACCGGTTCGGAAGGCAGTTCTGCTGACAAGAGCCGGCAAGAAACTCAACAGTAGCTCTTTTCAAAGTCAATAGTATTATTACATTGCATTATCTGGCAGCTATCCCGCATTACATTCAATAGACATTAATTCCATATGTGTTTATCATCTTAATTTTATATTAATTATTGTAATTCGTATATCTAATAAGATTCTTTGATTTTCACGATTAATACACATTTTTAATGAAATTATTTTAACCGGATTAATCGCGTATATTTAAGATTATACATTTTGGAAACCAGGAGAGTCTACCCGTGACCCGATTTGGTCACGGGTAGACTGTGACCGCGAACCACGGACTACTGCAAAGTGTTCGAAAAGTCGGGTTTCCAAAATGTATAATCTTAAATATACCCGTTTAATCCGGTTAAAACAGTTTCATAAAAAAAATCATGTATCTTGATTGTTTGTCACTTTAGTGGTGTGCCGTTTTCATTTATAGATATATAATTTATGAATGAAAACGGTAGATCAAGATCAATCTCATACTTGAGAGCGGTTTATAAATACGTGCCTCGCATCGCTTCAATTGCCTATGTTTTTTTGGCAAAAATTTGGTAGTTGTTTCTTTGGTAAGAGACAAATTTACTATAGTTGGTATTTATCAGATGAAATTTAAGACATAGGCACGTTGTAGTGTAAATGAAGAATCTGGGTGTATGAGCATTCTTATTCTCCCTTGTGGCCAGATGAAATTTGGTCTCTCGCGTGGGTGGCCAGATAAAATTTGGTCTCTCGCGTTTTATTTTATTAGAAAAGGACAAATATTTGAAGCAGCGGGACTCAAACCGGCTTTTCTTGGATTCGTGCTACGTACAAATTTTTCCTTCCTTTTGTGGAATAATATTTGAAAAATGTCGAAAGCCCAAAAACAAAATGTAAGAAACAAGAGGGTGGACGTGGCACAGGAACATAAAGGAGCGATTGTAAAAACTATGGATTGATACGATTCCCTCTCGAGGAAACAATTAATATTTTCACTAGTCGTTCTGGTAACGAGGCGCGGCGTTGCGTTCCACCACTCAACACACATTGCCCCCCGGATTTGTCGAAAATTGGGGAACAGAAGTGTCTTAAGTGTCTGATACAGCCCTAAGCTACAAAAAACCGTAACAAACAAGAACTTACAAAAATACAACCAAGTAAAAGTAACATGATCGCCATCTGAAACAGAGTGAGTAGTAACGTCTTCAGCGTCTCTATATATTCTTTCATAACACAGCTGTCATCTGTATTCGAATCGCTGAATAAAATATCTAAGAGACAGCTTACCTGGAAAATGTTATTTTATATAACGAGTAGATTATATAACGAGTAATGCGAATAGCTTATATAACAGTATACAAAATTTATTTGTTATTTCGCACTAGTTTTTCACTAGGTATAATATATGAATAAATGGCCAAACGATATATTTACTATGGCAATTTACTATGGCAATGGCAATTGACTATAATGTTTTGGCAATTTTATATACGCTAATAACAAAATATGAAAATTCCATCAATGGTCCAACCGACAAAGACAAAAAACATGGAAATATAATATTAAGATTCTTTATTCAACTCTATTTATAAATAGGTGATACTTACAAAACTAACTACAGATATTAGGACGGCGGTGCTACGTAGAGATAGGCAGCAACATGTTTTATCCTCACATAAAGTAAAAATTACAAGGTTATCCATATGAAATACTGATAATAATATTTTAAAACCTTTAAAATTCAATTTAGGCTACAGTATGACATATGCGGCATTTTATATTCTTTCTTTTCGTTTAAAAATATATTGTATGAAATACTTACATTACATATTTATAGTAGATTGAAAACACCAGAAAAAAAATGATTCCCGAAAAATAAAAAAAAATACTTAACACTAACAGTCTGTTGGCAGAACAAAGCTAAAGCAGTAATAAGTTTGCGTGGCCACTTATTTTGTATGAACTGCTAATATAAAATTGTAATAAAATTATGAAGTGACTTTCTAGTTTCTATACCTTTAAATTTTCACTTTTTTTCCTTTATTTTTATTGTAAGTTCTCACTTCTTGCTAAATTTCATAGCTGTGGGTCTACGGGAAGTACTCTATAGGTTTTAATTACACGGCGAATTTCATATAAAATGCCAGAAAAACGAAGCATGAATGTTCGTCTTCGTTTCTTTTAAATGCGTTGACTTAGGTTTTACATTTTTCTGTGGACCTAAATATTTGGTATTCATTCAGCTTCATACGACGCGATCTCAAGAGAAATGATCTCGGAAGACTTATAATAATTCTATGGTGTAAAATATAAATAAATATTACTGGCCTGTTCTTGTTTCTTAAATTGTAAAATATAGTAATGTCAAAAGCTGTCTAACTGTCCTGTGGTGTATTTAAACAGTGAAATAGTTCATATGTTATTGTAAGGCTTAGTAAATAAGAATGATTTCGAGTTTACTTCTAGTTTACCTAATTGTAGGATCGTCATTAGCAGAAGAGGTAGTGGAAGGTAGTGTGGGAATGGAAGGTAATCTAAACAAAACAAAAATAATACAAATAATGTTAATATAATTACTATATTTAACTTTTTTAATTTCACGCTGTATCACGCGTATAGCACAGAACATAAAGGTTAAGACACTCCGCTCCCCACTTTCCGCCGAATTCTGAAAGCATTGTGTATTGAGTGGAGGAAATCAACGACCCTCTTTGTTTCACCAGACGGAAGAAATGAAAATATTAAATAATTAGCTTCCTCGAGTTTAACTCGAGACCCACGCACGACCTGTCGCGTTAACGACCACACTCTTATGCCCCTGAGCCACTACTGGTCTGGAATTTTTTTTTTATTTTTTATCAACTTCACGCTATATCCCGTATACAGCAGAGTAGGCAGAGGGAACCTAGTGTTAAGATACTCCGTTCCCCACTTTCTGCCAAATTCTGAAGGCATTGCATGTTGAGTGGCAGATTTCAAAGCCACGGTTTGCCTCGACACCAGAACGAAGAAATGGAAATTTAAATTTAGGTAAATATTTCATTTCCTCGAATGGGGATCGGACCCACAACTAGTCGATTTACAGTCACACTTAGAGCCTCTGCGCCCTCACTTTTTTTTTTAATATAATTCACATTATAAAATAAAACACATTTGTGTATGTTAGCGTATTTAGTATTTTTACACGTTGGTTTATGGAGCTTAGTTAGAGAATATTTACAAAAGTAAAAAAAATATATACAATTACATATTTATTTATAATAAGGAAGTTCACATAATAGTTTTAGATTTCAGTGTACTGGTATTATAAACATTGTTTAAAACGTTGACAACATAAATAAAATATATGAAAACATTCTCGATAGATGTAGTGAAGAAAAGCATTAGTAGATGTACTAAAAGTAATTTTTTCGGTACTTAGTAGAAAATTAAATTGCTACATTTAAAAATTGTTTTTTAATTTCAGATTCAATAGAATTAAGTACAGTAAATTATCATACAAATAATGAAATTCAAGACATCGATAAAAATATAGAAGAAATTAAACAACTAGCTACACTAGCGGATAAATATGAGAGAGACGTCCCAAAAGATCGTATAAAAGAATTATATGACAAAATTACAGAAAAATGTAGCCATCTCATTGATTCACTAAAAACGACTCAAAATGCCTACAAAATTCTTAATAATAGAGAAATAGATCAGACTATTAACTCGTTAAAAAATATTAAGCATGATCCATTAAAAAAGCAACTTCTAGTTTTATTTAAAACTTTGTTTGACGTTGCTCCTGTTACTACAAAAGAATTATTACCGCCATACATAATGGATAAACTTTTAGATACATTTAAAAATGACAATAAATTTCTTAAAACTGATGCAGTGAATGTAATTAACAAATGGTTGCCAAATAACCCTAAGATACAGGCTCGTCTTATGAAATTAAATGGTCTAGAATTGTTTTACGATCAAGTAACAAAATTGGACACATCACTAGTTTATAACTTGTTAGTTTTGTTTAATAATATATTAGAGGAACACCTGTCAATACGCAGCAAGTCCCAAAAAGACAAAAAAGACTTTGAAACTGCGAAATTATATGAGAATATTGGATTAATTGATAAAATTTCAACTCCGGCTTTGTGTAATGGACTTTTGAATATCTTTGCAATAATATCTAAAAGAAACGACTTTGAAATACAGCCATTTGTATACCGTCTCCTGAATAATGTAAAGCCGTTTTGTTTAAGAAGTTATTATGGAAAATTACAAGCTGCAAACATCTTAGAAGTATTAAAAGATCATGTAAAGGATCTGAATGAGGAAGATTCGCAAACCATCGAGGTTAAAAAACTTTTAGACGAATACATAAATTATATAAAAGAGGGTGGACATGATGAGTTTTAATATATTATATAATAATTACTTAGAATCTGTTCTTCAATATAAGAATGGAAGTAATTTTAATATATTTTTTTTATTTTAAAATAAAGAGGAGGTTTAAAGGGTTAAAATCTTAGATTTGATGTCTTGTTTAGTCTCTTAGTGTTTGACATTTATTTTTTTAATGGAGACGGATTATTTAATGTTCATTTATGTTTTCTATACTATGATAAATATAAGATATGTAATTAAATAATAATATAACGTTAAACTACATTGATATCTCCGCTCTTTATTTTTCTACTTCATAATCTCCTTACCAGAATTAACATAGGCATATGCATGAAGAAAACTTATAGGCAAAATATAAGGTACTCATAGATACTATACTAGGTATAAGTTGAGACAGTTGTGGTGCAGCGGCATAGCGGCATAGCGACTACCTGTAAATGCAAGGATTGTGGGTTTGACTCCCACTCTTGGGAATGAGTTATTTTCATTTCTCGCTCTGGTAACAAAAATAACAAGATGCCACTCAACACTCAATACATCGAAAATTGGGCGGTGCGTGGGGAGCATTGTCCAAACAATAGGTTGTACGTGGGATTTAGCGTGAAGCTAGAAAAACAAACTATATTTAGTCATATAAATAAAGTTACAATAAACAGTTTCTATTCTGAACAGAATTAAGCTTCAATATATTTATGACATACTCGTACCTACCCACTACCCCTGTGTGGTCTCTACTCGCTGCACTAACGACTAACCGCAGTTATTGTGCAAGGGGTCACATTCGCAACAAAAGCAAAAGGGACCGTTGAACGATTGATTTATAGAACGCTGTCAACTAGTTTGGTGATTTTAATTTAATATATGAAATTATTTAGCTACAATAATATTTTAAAGTATTTTTTTTATTGTTTATGGCAATAATGAAATTTAGTATTTATTTTCGTTGTATAAGTATGTACATAGATTTATTTTGTGTAAAATACCAAGATTTCTTTCATTTTAATGATTACTAATTAGAGTGCTTATAAGCATTGTCTGGTTTTATGCTTAGTTTTTGCTCAAATAAAAAAAAAGAATAGCATTGAAACGTAGGTTTATAAATAATGGAATATACCTACAGTTAAATAATTTATTTGTATCAAAAACTATATAAAGAAATTGGTATTCATTAAATTGATAGCATATAGTATTCTTTTATTTCGGAATATTACACTTTTGTACTGCCTTTTTGCCTCCGTTGCTTCGCGTTTTTTTTCGCTTCGATCACATTTTCTATTGCATTTAACGTTTGCCAAATTAAACCACTAACCAAAGTCTAATGTATAAATAATGAATTTTAAAAGTAAACTTTTAAACCTTGTGGATTTTAAACACTTTTATAAATATTTTACATTTTAGTAGGCATATTTCTAGTTAAAACAATTCTATGTTGTTACTACATTTGCAAAAAAACGGTAATTGCACTTACACAAAAGCGTCAAGCGATGCGATGGTAGCATCGCTTTTAAAAATATATTTAATAAGTCATTTTCTCACATAAAGTATGAATTCGTTCCCTATTCTTCCTTTAGAAAAAATACATTTATCCGTGAATATTCAATTGTAAAATCATTAATCGTATATTCTAAATATTCTGTTATCCAAATCGCACTAAAGATTATTATTCCTATACCTTTTGCATTTACGTAACTTACGTTAATAGATCGATTTGTGGTATAAATAAAAATAACAATAAAACCGCAGCACTGTGATCATTAGCGTCATGACAAATATCTCGATGGGTGGTCGCCATTTTGTTTCTCTCTCTTCCGATTGGGGACAAAAAATGACGCCATTTGTAAATTAAAATACATTATTTTTATTTAAAGTTAACAAAGTAAGTCTAATAATTGTAGAAGAAAAAATCATTTATTGAATAAGATATTATTTATGCAAAAATTACATTAATTTGTAAAAATTATAATTGTATAACAAAACTTTTGCCTTACTTGATTCAGCGCATCAAATAAATATTTTTTTCAACTGAAATTTAAAAATGAAATATTACAAAAACATAGTGTGGGAGTCTTCAAAGCTGTGTTCACAAGTGGCAAAAGTCAAAAAGGTCGACTAAACAAACATAAAAATTGGATCGAATCGATCATTTTTTAAATTGAAAAAAAAAAACCTGTACCAATGTCAATGTCAAAAAGCGCGCGCAATTGATATCTGCAACCTGCGCTGTAACGAATTTGCTCAAAAATCCACTTAAAATGGCTCCGTGAGAATAAAATTGTAACTTTTTTTTAAATTTTGAGGCATGAATGGCTTTTGAAGCATAATGACCGCTCTAAATAGCACTATTTGTATTGTAAATGCAATGCTCCGGATTGTACTAGCGTAGGGTGTACCTGCCTACTACCAACTATTTATGTTTTACAAATATGTGTTAAATACTTGCTTTTAATTATTAAATTTAAATACTATATACCTATAACAATCGTATTATATTTCATCATCATATAAATAAATAAATGTACAAAAAATTAAGCTTTATAAAAATGCATTATAATTATTTAAATAATGTAAAATAAATAGCGCAGATATTCCATATCGTATACTTATATAAAATAAATGTAAAAAAAGGAAAATCTTAAAATATGTAAATTGTGGTTAACCTATAACAAGTAGCCGCACAGTAGGCAGGTAATAACGCTGAAAGCGTAGGCGTGATGACCCACCTGACCGAAATTCCCATGGACAGTTGTAAAGACTAATTTATGATCATGAGACTTTATATTTTACATTTAATAAAATATAATAATTAAATGTTTAATAATTAATATAGTGCTTATTAAATAATTTAAAAAAATCAAAACAAACGAGTCTGAATAATAAACACATATGTGGGCGTATATAATGTGTTATCAAAGAATATATATTTTTGAAATGAATAAGAAGTATAGTACTTAAATTTTAAAATATGTCTCACAAAAATAAAGTGGGGGTTGCCTTAATGGCAACGGAGTGTCTAACACTAGAATACAGCACGTATACATACTTGTTTTAGCTCTAATAAATTAATATTTTAATTTATTAAATTTTATTTCAACCATCAACATAAGAATTTTGTTGTATAAACTTAAAACCTTAGAGCGATTATTTGTCTAACGCTTACTCGAAATACACAATGAAATTATGAATGAATTTTACAAAAAATATAAAGCAAACAATAAATGTTTACTCTGCATCATTAATATCAGGAAAAAAGTTCATTCAGCCGACGACTCACCTGCGCCAAAAGGGTCCGAAAACTTATTTTTTATTAAGAACAAACCAATAAATCCGATAAGCACTATAAATTTTCTATTCAACGAATTTGTATAATTCGTAGGCGGGTTAATCTTGAAAAGATATTTTAGTATTTTCCCATACTGGCAGGTCAGATGGCAAAAAAGTTGTTTTTTATCTCTAACTCAGTCACACCCTGTTTCGCAGTGACCACTTTGTGAAATATCTTTTTTTATGTAAGAATCTAAACAGTTAACAGTAAGCTTAAAGGTTTTTTTTATCACCTCTAGAAAATGAGTGTAAAACTTGTAAATAATTATTTTTGCCCTTTATTGATAAATTTGTAGATGCCGCGCGGCTTCGCCTGCTACAATTGTACGAATATTTCATTATATTATTTAAGTATATTTATAGAAAAATGATTCTACCAGAGCGAGCGAGAGCGAGGTAAAGAAAATAATTCATTACACTAGTTTACAGTCCGCCTTTGTCCCACTGCTACCCGACCTCAATTGGGAGTCATGGTACAATTATAGTAATATATAATACCCTAAGTGAAATTTTATAATAATATGTGCGTCTAGATTCTAAATGCTACGTAGAGCAATCGAAGACATACATATTGACTTTTTACTTTTGACAATTCCGCTTATCGCTCGAATCTTTCAATATTTTCTACATAGAAGTGTGAATTATATTTTTAATACAGTAGGTTCAACAAGTCGTGACTGCTCTGAATTTAGATTTTTCTTAACTTTTGCGTAAGATCATAAGTAAAGTCCAAAAATCAAATCTACACATTCATCTTACGGGCGGTCGTGACTTTTTGACCGTACTGTACCCTACATATAACTGCAGTAACATTTTGCAGTTCTAAAATATTACTCGGTGACAAATAAAGGATCACGCTGTGTGTGAGACATGGACTTCCGAGTTTTGCCAAATAATATGCGATCGGTACGTGGGAAAATGTCTTAATACCTATATTGAGTTTATTATCTATCTTATTAAATAGCGTTCAAATGGTATTTTAAATTGAATAAAATATATAAATAAGATTTTATATAGAACTTATGATATTTATTTGATCATAACTTTTATATTCGTTTTGCACAAATTTTATTAACTACCTAGTAGGTTTATTTGCTTATTTTAGCTTCATGTATTCCGCATCTATCAAGTTAGGCGGGAAAAACATAGTGCTATGACACTCCGTGATTCATTTTCCGCCGCATTCAGGGGGTATCGAGCGTTGAGCCGCGGTACGCAACGCCGCGCTTTACCTCGACACCAGAGCAAAGAAATTAATATATTAAGTACTTTATTTCCATGAGTAGGAATCGAACTCAGTTTCGCACTTATAGTCGCTCGTGTGCCTATGCACCACAACTAGCCTCTATCTACTGTATATGGTTAATAATATAAATTTTAGATAAATTGATTTAGTTTATTTAAGAGTGAGGAAGTGAAATATTTTGACATTAAGTTATTTTAAGCCTATACTACCTACTGAAAATAAAAAAAATTGTCATGAGACATAAAAATTAACGACTCACACCTATAAAACTGTCAATAATTGTATTACAATTAATTATACAACTATATTGTATAACACATAATGCCTTTAAATTTCTCAAAAATCTTTTAAAATCACAAGTGTGTCACAAAGCGTGGAGTCAAAATATTTAACAACGGCTAATTGTTTGTCTGTCTGTACGCATTCATATATGACCGGAAGTCCGTTCTTAAACTTCAATTTTACTTGCGTAATTTTTTTTTGTTGAATGATGTATCGATTTCTGCAATCTCCATAGAGTTTTTATACAGATAGATTGCCCTTAGTGTAAAGACATTTCTAAATAGCTAGTAATATTTATATGACAGTAAAATAATAAGTTTGAGGCTATCGTGGTGCAGTGGTAAAGCAACTACGTGTGAACACAATGGTTGTGGATTCAATCTTCACTCGGGTAATAAATGTATTTAAATAATTTTCATTTCCCCGATCGAATAAACAAAAGCTGCACCTCTTAGGGGCCGGTCAAGTGTTACGTGTCTGTCTTGGGTCTGGTTATTTTTTATGGCATTGTGGGTGGGGGGTCTAGCTAGCAATTACGTAAGCAGAAATTATTTATTTTTTATACATATTATGGCTATATTTGGTAGACGATATAACTATTACTTTTAAAATATTATATATAAGTTTATTATATCTATTTAGCAGGAATATTGGTTGTGGTTGCATTTTCTGTTAAGAATGTTAGAATTTATTTGAAATTAAATTGAACATTTTAATGATTTTTTAAAATATATTTTGAGTTACTAAGAAGTCAGGGGCTAAATTAAAATTTTTCACATAAAAAAAATATCTATACAGTGGCTATAATATAAATAAATTTGGATTAAATTCCATTAAATTTTGTACTCTAATATATCATCTATTTATATCAAGTATTTTACGTCCTTGCTAGAGCAACCCGGATTATACTTACAAGCATTTTTTTCAAAAACACTCCGTCATTCACTTTCCACCCTAATTTCAAACTGTTATGTTGATATGCGGAGTTAAACACTGCGCTTTGTCTACCAGAACACGGAAACAGAAACAATACTAATATAAATAAATAGCTTTGTTTCCATAAATAGCTTTTTTGTTTTTTTCTTAGCTTAAAGTTCAATTCTTACTTTAGAATTAAATTAACCTAAATTTCTAATTTTATAAAAATCTGTGTGTCAACCCCTTATTTGCACTTTACGGGTATGAATTAAAATAAACCAAGAAATACTTGTCAATGAAATATTTTTAAGAGTCAGAATTAAATAATAAAAATCGGTGCTGATTTAAAAAAAATCCATACAATTTTTTAACCCCTATTTCACCTTTTTAGGGTTAAAATTTTACTAATCCCCTTAGTGGATTTCCAGATTTCGAAAATAAAAATCTATCGAAATTTCACGTTTCTACTATCAGCGGTTACGGCTGTCCATGCGTCTTACCTCAGTCAGTGGGAACATGTCCTTTTATATATTATGTAGATACTGCTGCTCATAAATCAATAAAAAATATCTTAAAAAAATATATATACCAATGTTTACGTAAGCATTGGGGAGGGGGTAAGAGGATTGCTTATTTTTGATGACATAGGGCATCAGATCAATAATTGCAAAAAAACTGCTTACGTAATACTTGAACGGCCCCTTATCTTGCCTAGCTATAAACAGCACATACATATTTTTTGCCAATATTGACACGAAACGAAAATTGTAATCGCAATGACATGCTTTATTAAAAAACCACGTGACCCACATCAATCAACACATTTCAATTAGCCATATTGGAAATTGGAAGTTCGCTGTTAGGTAAAAGTAATGATATACTTTTTTATCATCTCTCATATTTTTATTACTTAATATTTATTATAATAAGTACATATATTTATATATTTCTTTATTTCAGAAAACATAAAACGTTACGTTTACATTTAATGTTAACGTAATGTAATCTTATAATTCTCTTTGCCTAGCTGATCTATAATTGCCCACTCTAATGAAATAAAATGCGGCGTTGAGTTTCACATCCAACACGCATTGTCTCGAATTGCGGCGGAAAACGGAGAACGGAGTATTATAAAATTGTTGGATATTGGTGTTATAAATATAAGGATTAAGGAATTGATAAAGTTATCTCTATATATAATAAGACAGTAAAAATATTTTGTCTGTACATTTAGTAA